>JAODUH010049897.1:0-19176 GCA_027564835.1 Typhlichthys subterraneus
GCTTCTCCCTTAGAGATAGGGTGAGAAGCTCAGCTATCCGTGAGGAACTCGGAGTAGAGCCGCTACTCCTTTGCGTCAAAAGGAGCCAGTTGAGGTGGTACGGGCATCTGGTAAGGATGCCGCTTGTGCGCCTCCCTAGGGAGGTGTTTCAGGCACGTCCAGTAGGGAGGAGGCCTCGGGGAAGACCCAGGACTAGGCGGAGAGATTATATCTGCACATTGGCCTGGGAACCCCTCGGGATCCCCCAGTCAGAGCTTTCCAATGTGGCTCGGGAATGAGCAGATTGGGGTCCCCTGCTGGAGCTGCTGCCCCCGCGACCCGACTAACAGATAAGCAGATGTGGATGGATGAATAAAATGTTTATCAATGGTTAATAAAATTTAAATAACACTTGTCGGTGCCCCTAATATCTTTACCTCTGGTCTTCTTCAGGTGTGTTGGAAGATAATAATGACATGATGGTTGATTTACCAGTACCCTGCAGCCCAATTACGCCAACAACCAACATATCTGTTTGGTCCCTTAGATACTAGAACAGATCGTTAAAAAATACCATGTAAAAAACTGATTAGAATTTCTCAAGCCACACAACTTGATTTGACAACTTGACAACTTGTTTACTCACCTCCATTGCACTGTCACACCAGTTCATCTGATCATCAACTAATTTTATGCTGTGCTTCATTTTCTCCGGAGGTAAGAGTTTGGTCTGACCAATCACAGCTGTAGGTCATACCAGTACGTTAAGAGATGTGCTCCACCTCATTGTCATATTCACTGTGAATCCCAGCAGCGCGACTGTAAAAACCCCACTTTGAACTTACGGTCAACAGCACTGCTTGACGCAGAGGCGCCCATGCCTCTGTTTTGGATCTGGTACACTGGTTGAGTGGGACGCTGGCCCTCCCTCTCTAACTTGGAAGGCGCAGAACCAGACAGCAAAGGGGTCGCGTCTGGTGTCGTCCCCGGCTTTACACCATCCTCCCTGGTTTTTATCAGCATGATCGGCTTCTCCATGGCAAGGGCTCCACTGGAAGACACGTTCTGAGATGTCTTGGACTACAAAACATAGTCCAGTAAAGTGTGAATCAAACAAAGCGAGATATTTAATAAGGTGAGATAGATAGTGTAATAATATACATTTTTGAAGCAAGAACATGGGCTACAAATGCATGCCCACACATTTTACAGTATGATCCTACTCTTTCTCCCGGAGGTTTCGCAAGTATAATGGGAGTTTTCTGAAGGAGTGGTCCAGGTGGATCCTCACTTCCATCCTAAAGCCAAGGTAAAACAGCAAATAAATTAGACTACACTTTATAAAAGCAACATTCAGTACATGTTAGATCACATTATTACAAAGGTAGCTGGCAATGTGCTCAATTTACCCTTCGTTCTCTGGGAGTATATTCCCTGTCTCGACTGGGACCTGAAAGGTTTTGGCCTGGAAGCCCTGCATCTCTATCTCCCCGGCGTCTCCTTCTCCTGCGTCCCTGTCCGTACATCCCAGGTTGACTGTGCCCGGACTCCGACATGATCCTATTCGCCTACCGTAAACTGAATCAGTAATATCGATGAATTGTTAAGACATGTTTTACGGCGATATCACACAGTTGCTCTAAAATATAGCTGTAACAATCCAGATCTAGAATTTGGCTATACAACGTGTTTATATACAAAGTCTCTGTTATATATTTACAAGATAATATTTCGTTAATGTTTTTGTTATCATAACCAATAGCATGTCACATGTTACCTTAATAATGTACTCTTCAACGAGTATGTTTTGTAGACCGTTGTTGCCAGTATAGTACAGATCTTGGATTATAATGTATTACACGGAAAACCTCCGCAAGCCTTGCCTTGCAAATACAATAATCAAACGCTCCACATTGTACGTCAAGTAAATGATTTCGTCGAGAAACACATCATAAGCTCATGATCTCATGAAGATCCTAGACCGTACTAGTGCTGCTGCCCGAATAAAACTATCATAGCGTTTGAATTAAAATATTCCACAACACCGAGGAACATTTAGCTGCTAATTAAATGCGATCGATTCATTGGGATGTATTAAAACTATTGTATATGCCATGTACACAATGCACGACTGCCCTCTACTGGACATTTCCAGAATCACCGACGAGCAGAACTAATATTATCCTGATATAAAAAAAACGCATTTAAATTAAATATAAATCTTGTTGCACTAAAATAAATATGTAATGTAAATAAAACCACCTACATGAGGCAGTTAGTGGGGATTCCTCACTGCAGACCTTTACGTTCCTACGTTAGCGTGTTTCCGGTCAACCCGGATGTGGAATGTCACTGTTAACGTCTACATTGACGTTTTTGAAAATGTTGCGGAGGCCCCGATTTCTATGAATATAAAGAAAACGTGGAATTGTAAGAATTATAGAAAGAGGTAAATCGCATTCATTTCATATATTGTATCATGTAACACTGGACCGCTTTTAAAACACCAACGCACCTGCATAATTCTGATCGTATGGTTTTCATATTTCCTGCCAGTCTTCTTGGTTTGACAAAGGAGGAAGAAGTGCGTTTAAATTAACATATTTAGAAATTACGTTTGTATGTAGCAGTGCTTGCTGTATAAATCTGCACGAATCAGTTAGAAGTTGCCTTTCGATTGATGTGAATCAGTCTGCAATAAATGTTTCACTTACATATTGTACTGTACCGGTACTGTATTGTCCTAAATAGAAAGGGTTCGATGACAACATTCTAGACTACATTTATTGTTATTAAAGCCTATTTTCCTCCAGTTGAGAAATTGTTGTATTGTGTTATTACTTACACGTGTATTATTCAATTCAAACGTGTTCATTAAATAATGTTTTCAATTGCAGATCCAGGAAACTTGTGACTCCATTGGGTTTATTACACATCAAGATTTCACATTGGTACAATGATCACCTTTCTGCCAAAGAAGGCGCCCCCCTAAGATCTGCCTTGATTGAAGATCACACATATTCCGTTAACAGATCTATCGGACAGAGCACTGACAGCATCATGAGCATGAACTACGGTCCTGTCAGTCACAAAAGAAAATGTATAGATGAAGCGGAAGATGTGATGTCAAAACGAAATGAAATTAAGAGGGAGACTATTGAGAGAACAGGCTGGCAGTATGAAGACGTGAGCATCGAGGATGAGGTTAAAACAAACATGGCTTTCCACGAAGTAGAGGTCGAATGCGGGGACGAGCTGAGCGAATTAGACACACACTCTGCTTCTGAGAGTGAGGAATATCGTCCAGGTGACACGACGTCGGATTCAGACAGTTCAAGTAGCTCCTCCAGTGATGACTCATCAATGTGCACTAAATGTGGCAAAGGACCGTTTAGGAATTTACGTGTTCATTTGTTTAATTGTAAATCCGAGAAGTGGAGTTCTGTGTGTACTTTATGCGATCAGAAATTCCTCAGCAAAAAGGCCCAGAGTGGACACTATAAAGAGTTTTTCATTTGTGACTCCTGTAGTGAGATCTTCCATAGTATTATAATTTACCAGAAACACCGTTGTCCCAATGGCAAATTGCCACGCTTTCCGACCATCACAAAAGGTTGTTCAGCATTAATGAAAAACAAATGCCAGTTTTGTAATTCCTTTTTTTGTAAGGAAAATAGTCTGTCAGATCATTTAGTCTCAGCTCACAGTACAAAGGTCACTACCAAAGTATGCCTTATCCCACACAAGTCTGTCTTGACTGCTAACCATGTGCCAGGCAATGCTGCACAACCTCAAATGGCCCCTAATAATTCTGGTCTTGTCCTAGTCTCCAACTCTATTGGAACTCCAAGCCCCAATGTAGTCAAACATGTCATCAATGGAAAGCCCTCTGTTGGCCAGGGTTTACGTGGGTCTCTGCCCCTACTTGGGAAATCCAACCACCCCACGCCCTCTTCCCAACCAGGCACATCTGATTTGGCAAACGGACAATCGAGCCAATATATGATTCTCCAGCAGATTGCAGCCACTCAGAGTAGCGCTTCACAGGTTGCCGCCGCTACAAAGGGCCAACTCCTAGCTTTGCCCTCTCAGCTGCCACGGACAGCTCCAGTCAAGCTCCTCCTGCAGGCCCCGTCAGCAGCGCAGGTGGCCTCGGCCGCCACGCAGAACGGGACTCAAAGTAAACTACTCGTGTTCACTCAAAATGTGAAGTCTGCCCCACCTGCTACACAGTTGACTGGAAGCCCCTCTGCCGCTCTACGGATGCCTGTTCCCGCCACAGGGACTGGCTTGGTGGTTTGTGCTCAATCCCCTCAATCTGACCCCCTCTGTTCCCCTAAGGAAGCCCCATCCTCCCTGGCTATCGTGGGCATGTTTAAGAACCCCCACCAGGTGGACACAGGCTGGCGCTCCAAGACCAGCTACCCCTGCCGACAGTGTGGCGCCACCTCGCGGCAGCCCTCCATCGCCGTGGCCCACCGCTACCTCCACCGGGGCCGGCGCCTCCACCGATGCCAGTGTGGCCGCACCTTCCGGCACAAGCTCCACCTGCTGCGGCACTGCGTGCAGCATGCTGAGGCCACCCGCTACATATGCGTCGGCTGCGGCGAGACCTTCATGGGAACGAGGCTCTTTGTGAAGCACGTAAAGCGCCACTCAGGGAAGAAACGCTCCAACGGATGTTCCTGGAAAGAGCGATTAAAAGGAAATTGCTCTGTGCCCTTCTATTGTGATTGCGGGCAGCATTTTACAAGGCCCTCCGCGTATATATGGCACCAACTGAAAAATATAGCAAAAGCAAAATAGCGCAGAATGTCTTGTGCATTCAATTCTGGATTTTTGCCCCAAGTTTTATACCTAAGCCTAATGTGTAACAGTCCCTTCACTTGCCACAGGGTTATGGCTGTTATCTTTGTTCTGTTCTAATTGTTACCACTGACAGTTATGCCACTATACCAAGCCAGTCAACTCTACAGTATATATTTCTTTTCTTACAAAGCTGATCATTTTTGTCCAAATGAGTGGTGTCCCTAAGGGAGTCACACAATGCAAATCTGGTCAGCTTGTGGGGTCCTTTAACAACATACTGGAATGAATGATAGCCTACTATTATTATACTTTATTTTTTTTATTTTTTTTACAGGTGTACAAACAAACAAAACAGATTCATTTCAAGAGGTTTATTTTATGTTTGTCACACCGTGCTTGGATTTGGCTGTTTTTAATGTTTTGTGTATTTAGTTAGGTGGTACACATTATTTTAACATTTTTTATATATTTGGTACTGCTGATACTATTTTATCATTTCTTACCTTTCCACCAGGTGGAGCTGTTTGGTTGTTAATAGACAAGCATTTACAGGAGTTGACTAGCCATCATTCTCAGGCAGGTGTACATTTTCCAAATTCAGCATTAGCAGTGTAATAATAATCTCCACGTAATAAAATATATTATTGTTTTTCCTACATTCAATGACTTGGCTAATATGTCCCAAATCTAACTCCGTGTGAGAAACAGGTGTACAGTATATTAGCATGCATAATAGTATTTACAGACAAAAACATTGCTATTGTAACTACTGAGTAATCCCTCATTGTTTGTTAAAAAGGTGTTTTGTGTATTTGTGTCAAAGCAAAGCAACAGATTTGAAAGCACAATGTCTAACAAACATACCATATTTTATGTAACCTTTATTAAGTTTCTGAAAGTGTGAGATAATCAGTAATTAGCATTGCATTATCAGGTATAGCAGTTAGGTAACAGTTTAATTACTATAACAATAAATTAACAGCAACGATGAAACTAAATAACAGCAGGTAAATTTACAGCTACATATAGTTTTAATTTTGCAATAATAAACATTTTAAATAAGCAATATACTGTTTATATACACATACTGTTAATAATTAAAAATATAAACAGAAAAAAATATTTAATTTAATATCCAGTTTCCCTTCATTTAAAAAAAGTGGGTACAATCAAACTACATAAAACAAGGAAGTTGAGACAAAGACATGTTTGGTCAAATGTTCAGTGTAGGCATACTGTATGTCACCTGCAACAAATTGGCTAAAAAAAATTAACCATAATAAAGATGCGATGAACTTAAGACACCACCACTGCATTATGTTTTATATTTGCCTGATCTCTTGGTCGCGGAGTTGAAGGGCTTGAGACAGAAGCTCAGATGTCTGTTGGAAGCAGCTGTTTATCTCATCTAGCTTCTGCTCCATGCAGCGTATACGCTGCTCCAACTCTCGATAGGAGTTATTCCAGCTGGTGGTCAGGTCGCACATCATCATCTGCATCTAGGTAAACCCGAGACATATTTTACTGGAGGAACTAACCGACACTCCAACTGTCCAAATAACGTCACTGTTTTAACATGGGCCTCCGCTCTTATGTATTATTTATGTATTGTTTATTGTTCTGTTCACATATGTTCAATATGCACTGCTACATGCAGTGAAATCACTTTCATTTTACATGAAAAAGACGAGCAAAAAAGAAAGTTCTCTCTGTATGTATCAGAGACATATAGCCAGACTCACATTTTATTAACAATTTAATGTGTTTCTACCCAGTGAAAAATGCTGTAATACTGTATACTTTATTAAGTGGTTACTGTTTTTAGAGATACTTGAGAAACACAGTTTGGCATTAGCCTTTCCAATAAAACATAATATATTTAGCTGCAATAGGTGTAGGCTAATTTACCTTGGGAAGATCTACCATCTCACTTGCATAATCTTGAAGTTTTCTTTGTTTGAGGCGTAAGTGTCGAAATCTGTGGATTAAGAGTTTAGTTGTTTAGAAATTACAGCAGGGCAGCATTTAAACAATTGGTCCCTATAAAAAGTTGCTCTATTCACTCTAGCATCTATACAGCATATTAGAACAAAAAAGAACATTAGAACATAATTCATCTCAAGTAGTCTGGTTTGTTGTGGTAACTCATACAATGGTGTTTTAACGGCCTCACACGGATTTTCCAAAGTGTATTTATTTATAGAGGCTCTAAATGGTGTGAATCAGGAAGCCCCATCCCTCCACCCATACTAACATGTGCCTTCACACATCTCCAGATCCACATCTGGATAATGAACCAAACACACTCCAAGGCTTCCTGTCCCGCATAATCAGCTTGTTTTAAGGCAGATGGGGCGCTACAGCTGACTTATAAGTTAGATAAGAAAAGCTGAGCTCTGCAACGTGCAGCAGTATAGGATATACAGTATAGGCGTAATAAATGTGCTCGGTTGCACATAGCACAAGGAGCGCATTAGCATTTTCTCAGTTTATTACAGTTAAAAAAAAACTATATTCAAGTTGTTTTCTAACAAGGCAAATACCCTGCTAGTCATTCGATTAGTTATAAAGTACGTTGACGGATGTCTGATGTTATCCATCACCCATTACATAACCACAAGGCCACACAGCTCCTACAATGGAGGTTAAACAAACTCGTCAGACCCATAGCGCGCACCCCCCACCCCCCCATCCCCCCCCCCCCCCACACACACACACACACACACATGCAGTACACACATGCACACGCTGAAGTTCACACACACACAAAACATCCTGTCTGTCGGTGCGAGCTGCTATATGACTCACACTCGGATGGCTTCTAGAAGGTATCGCTGATGTCTGCGGCGCTCTCCATTGTTGCCTTTTGACAGGTTGGAGCGGTGCAGGAGCCAACATTCCCTCAACACGTTGGCAGCGGCATGGCGGATCTTATTAAAACACACACACACACATTAGGTCAAAGATGGAGTTAGCGATTGTAAGCTAGCACGCCTTTTGTCAAACTCAGCAAACATCTCCTCACCGGGTTCCTTTCACAGCGCTCTCACGCACAGAACGGACAGCTAAGCGGTCCGCTACTGCTGTCCTTTCTGTTCGCGCGCTGGAAAAGAAACATAAAACAAACAAAGTGGTGCAGACCGCACCACTCGACACTATGCTAGCCAGTACGTGTACTAGCCAGTACGCATGTCTATGTTTAACCCACTTTCTATTTTCTTTTTTACCTTGACAATTATTTGTTTTAAATAATTACTAGTACGTTAAAATAATCATAAAAATGTATTTGCTTAATTTTAACTGAAAAGGACAAATCCCTTTCAGAAATCGCTCTCAACACGACAATACCCTTTTACAACCTTGGCCTGTGCTGGACGTCATTATGACATTCCGGGATTTCACTAGTGTCCCTGATTTCACATTTCTCTTTGATTCTAATAATGGCTGTTGGTCTTCCTGGCCCAGACACCTAACTGCCCAGTGGTCACACTGGCCCTGTTGTGGGGGTTATTATTAGGTCCTGTCAGTGTTTGCGTCAAGATGTCTTCCCGTCAATGTAAATTTGGCACAGGGGCTCTCGCAAACGCACACACACACACACACACACACACACACACACACACACACACACACACACACACGTGTGCACGTAGCTACACAGACCTCACAACTGTAAGCTAGAGGTATGGATGCACACAGAGACAGGAAGAAGCCACTGTGGCAAAGGATGTCCTTGTATCCTCCACAGCAGGGGACCAACTGCCACCAGACCTCTACTGGGATACATTTATTCCTGCTTCTTTTTATGTAATAAAACCAATCCATTTATTGGAAATGTACTGGATACATGTTGCTAATCTCTTATATATACTTATTAATCACTAATATTCTATTGTTTGGTTTAATGAAAGTGTAGTTGTTTATATGTTATCTTGTGTTTATCAATCGTAAGCTAACAAGGGTGTGCACACTCACTGCAAATCAACTTAATGTGCCACATGTAACCGGGGTCCGTCTCACATGGGACGTGAACCCCCCTCTCTCTCCCGTGTAGAGAGCGGACACTCTACAAGGTCGTAGCCAGCACCAAGCCAACCACCTTTACACTCACACACACGCACACACACACGCACGCACGCACACACACACACAGTTTCCTTTCCATCTCCACACGGTCCTGATGTGACACTGACCTCTTTCCTGACAGGGATATGATTATTTCCTCTGTTTTACGCCTTGCAGATGCTATACAGAGATTGGCAGGCCCCATCTCCACAACCCCCCCCCCAACATTTATTACTTCTGTTTATATAGCATCACTGGTAAATGGGCTACGTTTTTTTTTTCTCTTACAAATTATGGTATGGTAAGGTTGGAACCTCTGAGATACAGAAAAACATAATCAACTCTCAAATTGATCTGAAATTCTGTTTTCAAAATGAGATTCCAAGATGGCTGACTTACTGTATTACCTTGAAAACCATTACACGTAATTGAAATACATATTCAGATTTTGTCCAGGTTTGTCACTTGCTACTACGGTGGCTGACAAGTGCAATATAGCATTTCCTAAATGTTGTGCATGTGTTTCAATCTTGTTGTAGATGTTTTCTGATGGTTTCTTATTGTATTTTCTATCTTTTAGTTAGTTTGCACGTTTTCTTAAATTGTCTGCTTTTTTGCTTCACTATATAATTTACTCCACCAATCAGCCTCTGTATTTGCTTCACTATATATCTATATAATTTACTCCACCAATCACCCTCTGTATATGCTTCACTATATATCTATATAATTTACTCCACCAATCACTCTCTGTATATGATTCACTATATAATTTACTCCACCAATCACCTTCTGTATTTGCTTCACTATATAATTTACTCCACCAATCACCCTCTGTTTATCATGAGTGTTATATCACTAATGAGCGACCCCTCACCCGTTTGGCTATTTGGATATCCAGCATGAAGAAGTGTACATGTTTCTCTCCTTTGTTCAAGGCCAGCTTCTTGGTGACAACAGCCACCAACATGGCGGTGCAGGCTACTCCCTGAAACACAACACACAGACTGTTGATTCCCGGCCGATATTTACCACAACAGAACACCATTAAACACCATAACAACAGAAACACAGAACACAAGCAACACATACAAAAACAAAACATACAAAATGTTCAAAAACGTTTATCTTTTACGCCCTGCTTTGGCATTATGTTGTGTGTGCAAACGTGGACCTCCTGTCTTTTCTATATTATCTTATGTTTCTGCTTTGTGTCTATTGTGATTAGATATGTGCTGCATACTGTATACTGCATACTGTATACTGTATATGGACTGCTTTTTTTTTTTTTTTTTAATACTGTATACTGTGTACTGTGTACTCAGAATGGAAAGCACTCAAATTTCAAAATCTTAATGCTTCACATGGTTTCTTTCAGTAAGAATAGTGTTGAGAGCTCAACGGTTAAACGTAGGTCTCTGTGGTGTTGCTATTGTAGTGTAGACTGACGAGAATAGCTTTGTTATTGCTGTACAGAAATATATAAAAATATAGCAAATATTAATATTTCCCACACTCTTATACAGTCATATACTCTGCATGGACCAATTTTAAACAAATAAGATCAAGTTATAACACATTTTACCTGTTGTCCTTTTTTGGCTTGCATTAGGTAAAGAGAGACAGAGAGATTCATTATAAGAAATAAAATCCATTGGGATCAACTGTTCTCTTAGGAAACATCTGACATGTTTTCCTAACATCAAACATTTACTCAGGGTGGGGACAGGCACCGCGATTCCAACATTCTATCCTATCCAGATAAGTATGGTTCTTGGGAAGCGTCAGACGTCCCCGGATCAACCATTCAGATGTATGAGTGTCGTCCACTCCCTAGAAACTGTGTCATGGCCATGGCCTTGGCCTGGCAGCGATGCTGATTCGTTCCCAGGCTGTCTACAGGTGTGAGTATCACTTCATTCATTGGCTCACGGACCTTCCCTGCTGGGAGAAGGAAAACTTCCCCCCCCACCCCCTCTACCAAGTCACGGGTACAGGTTGGCATTCCCTCCTTGCTCTACTGGTGCCAAAGGCTATAAAGCACCTAAAAATGGATATGGTGGAAAAGCTTATAAAAAAACAAGGGGAGACGAAGTATATTATTATTTTCCACTGTGTCAGAGGGGTTTCTAGGCCTGGCTCGAACCCACCTTGTGCACAACCTAGTATCTGCTCAAATGAGATGTTTCCAGCAGAGGTCAGGCAGGGAGATACTGTGTAATGGCCGCCAGCCAGGAAGCCTGGAAACACTTGTTTGTTTATGTCACACACTGTGTCACGCACGCAAATGTAGATGTTCGAACATCAGCATCATCTCACGCCTCTAAATTTGACAGAGCGTGTTCGAGGACAACGATCCACGAAGTAAGCAGTTAGGGTGCCATTCAAAAGGTTGTGAGTTCAATTCCCGAACATTCCCTACGTGTTATAGGGTTCTCACTCTAAGTCAAACGTTAAATTCCCTGACTTTTCACTGACTAAATATTGGAATTTCCATGACCTATACTGAATGGAAAAAAAGACCACCAACGATGTCTGTGTAAAACGGACAGACAACATGGCAAAAAACTGAATTTCTGTGTTATTTTACTAAGTACTAAGCACTTCAACATTCAGACAAGTAAAGGTAAAATTGGGTTTGAAAGGAGGGGTTAGACTTCCTTATGTGGGGGGTCTGGGATTGGCTCATGATGTCAGGATGGTCCTGCGAGGCAACCCCAACAGTGAATATTATACATATATATATTATATACAGTATAGGTACTATATACAGTATATAGGTACTATATACAGTATATGTACATACACACGCATGCATAGAATGAAATACCACCTGGTTATACACGCTTCTCAAATTCAACATTCAATATTACGTCCTTGAGTGGAGCTATTCTATCATGTACATACAGTATATACACAAAGACTATATGCCGATAACTCCACGTTTTGCAACTGTACATGATCTGCCCGAGCACCCCATGCCGTTACCATGACTCCAGCGAACAGACACACTGCCCTGCCACAACTGGTGCTGGGCGCTATGTCCCCATATCCCACGGTGAGGAAGGTGATGGCTATCAGCCACAAGGCTTGGTGCATGTGGCCTGTCACTGCAAGAGTCTGTCTGCAGGGGGCGAGAGAGAGCAGATGTTAGGAGAATGGCAAGATGCACTGTATCTACATGATGACTAATTTTTGATGACTAATTTTTGATGACTCGGAAACACTCTGCCAAAAGATTATGTTGGCGGCTTTGTTTGTTAATTATTATATCTTTACAGTAATGTCTCACCAACTTTCGCAAACCGAAGCCAACTATCATAAGATGACAAACATAAGAAATGACCATACTGAGGGCATACAATATATCTTCATTGTCTTTATAATGTTAATCTACCCTATTTATGAATATAAAAACAGAGCAAATCTGATAGGAACTGGAATTGTAACGTTATATTTCATATTCATATTCATATCAGTCACTCATTAGCTCTTTCATAATTTCTCACAAACTAACACAAAAGGAAACCATTTTTTTCAACCAAAGCAAGTATAACTCATGAAAGCCTGAAGCTATAACCATCCATTAGAGTTCATGAACACATGAGCTCACATTGATCAAACTGTTTTTTGTGGACTGTGATTAATGTTAAGTTGGCTCAAGTTAAAATGTTATTTGTTTGAGGGAACCAAAATAGAAAATGATTATCATTAAGTCAGTTACTATCAATAAATTAAGTACGGGAAAGTGTAATTGACCATCAAGATTTGAGGGTGTAATTAAGAATGTGCCAGGTCTGGTGTTTTTATTTTATATTTTGGGAGGGAGGAGGGGTTTCTTGTTTTTCAGAGAACTTTGAGACGTTTGGCAAAAAGGTTTGGAGAGAACATCAGTGTGCGAGCGGGTGTTATGACAGTTCTATATAGTTACTAAATATAACTAATTCCCTCTGTGTTTCAGCCACAATAACAGTGCTATGAGCAATTCAACATTTTGAGACAGCTCTTGTCTTGAGTGTGTAAAAAGTGTTTACTGATTGGATATAATGATCTTGCAATGCACCACACAAAAACACACTTGTGTTTTGTTGTGGGAGAGAGAACTGTTTTCAAGACAAACACTTACAGAGTGACCTACAGTATAATCAGCGCTGAGGAAATGACAGCCTGGATACATTTGAATGATAGGTGTCACGGAATGGACTGTAGTGTAATGTTTGTTTGACCTCAAATGCTATTCACAAAGCAAATACATGCTTAGCATTAATAGCTCTCGCTTACATAAACAATAGGAGTGATATTATGGGGTGTGTCTGATAGGTGCGCCTTGACCAACTGAAGGGCAATGAATGTAGTATAACTAGTTAGATGTTATACACTGATTCAAATGTATTTACAGGTCTGCTAACAATTACAAGAACATATTTGTTTCATCTAAGTGTGTGCATTGTGCACAACTCTTGCCTGTGAGTAATATTTAAAGGTCTCATTATGATTGCAGGTAAAATACAGTACATGCTTACAAACTTACTCAATTATTTTAAGTGTAACTGTAAGTGTAACTGTACCCTATCCTGTTTTTTATCTGTAAACTAAGTATTTAGTTTGCTAGGATTGATCTGATGATACACATCAATGCTGTTGTTAATATTGGCAAAATCCCATTTATATACATCAGCATTATATGTACTGAAAACAGATCTACACATCATATCTGTTCAAAATCACCCGAGAAATAGTAAATAAATGATGGACCACATGTCGCTGTGGTCAAAACAGCAACAATGTTCTTTTGGTTTGAAACACAAAACCTAACACTTTCATCGCCTGAAAACATTATCTCGTAATATTTGCGGGCCTCAAAAGCTCCACACTGCCTGGCTACTAGCAAATGTGTAAAATCAAACACTGGAAATCGTGATGTAGATTAGAGGCACTTAGCATTTGTTAAGAAATAAAGCGTAAGCTCTGCAGTCCGCTCAGCACCGAAAAAAACATACTGTGTGCTTTGCCAAATTTCCCCAGCTTCCAGACTCCAGTTGCATGCATGCTTGCTTTGTCCAGTTGCCTGCATGGTTTGTAGCACCAACTTGTGTTTCATTCATGTGTTGTTGTTTTTTTTCGGAGGGGTGGGTGGCTGGGGGTGGGGGGGTGTGCTTTAAACACAATGGGACCCAATATGTCATTGTCCCTGCCATGCAGTGGGAAGACAATCCACAGTATCTACAGTAGGCTACTGTATGTAACCTATCTATGTCAAGGTGCATGCACTTCCTTTACACATTTTCCGTCCAAGTGGCTGCCACAGCATTGTGTACAAATGTTAAATCAAGTGAAAGTCAATCTTGCGCTACGCAATGATTTGTTCCTACAATCTGTAGTTACAGACAGGCTAAACACGTCTCCATCCAGATCTTGCAAGCACCACAATTTGTTCAGTCTTGAAACTCTACTAAACTAAACTAAACTAGTCTGGGCCCGGTCAGAGAACAACCAGCCAATTAACCTTCAGCTCGATAGTTCAGCTGATGCCGACACCAAGAAGTGTCTGTGTCATCATGGATATCGCTGTCTTCTATCGCCCTTCCATCATCCATGGGCAGAGCCTTGCGGTTCAGTCCTTTGTGAATTAAGGCCAACGCCCACTGAAGACGGCGAAGCGCTTCAAGAGACACCAGAGTTTTTAGAACTAGTTCTTTTTAACGGTGCATCGCCCGCTGGCAGCGTCTGACGCGCCTTGATGCCAAGGTTTAGAACGCGGAACTCTTTCTTGGGCGTCAAGCATTTAACATGCATTGAATATTTGCAGGTTTCTGAGCTCCTATGCCCTACTATGCACAATATTGGTGCAATTTTCAGCAAGAAAATGATACGACAGCTAATTTTAGTACAATAAACTTTTGTTTATGAGACGTTATTTTTGAATAACATATAATAATCTTCCCGTAACTGTCAAACTGCATGGAAAAACATAGTTGAAAGAAAGTTTCACCTAAGAATTGCATGGTGTAACTGTCAACGCAACCTGCAACTACTAATTTTAAAACCATTTCAACTAACTGATTTCAACAATAGCTGTGGGTTATATAATTTCAACTAAATATCCAACTTTTTTTATTGGCACGTTTATGCTACTATGCACAATATTGGTGGAATGTATTTATATTATTCAGCATGAAAACGATATGACAGCTAATTTTAGTGAAATAAACTGTTGTACGAGACTGTATATTTTTGAATTGCTTCTTGTAACTGTCAAATTTCATGGAAAAACATGCAACTAGATTCAAGAAAGTTTCACCTAAGAATTGCTTGGTGTCACTGTCAAGTTGCATTGAAATTCAGTTTCATGCAACAACTAGTGGTGTTTAAGTTTCACCGTGTAAAGTCAGCTCTGGTTTTCCAGTTGCACAAACTCTCTCAGACAAAGCCAAGGGCGTTGTCGTTGTGAGCGACGTTTGTCACTTTGTTTATGTTCCTATTTACGGAGCCAGGGCTGTGTGGAAGAGCTGAAAGAAAAAATTATTATTTCAGCACGCACAATGAACGGTAAGCTGGCGTAATGCAAGGACATATTTGGTGAATTTGACAAAAAAGTGTATTAGCCTTCAATTAGCTTACAATAACTGACTCTTAATCAGTAATGCTACGGAATGATCAGAGATCTTGGAAACAAAGAGGGCTCAATGGGGTCAATGTCAATGGGGAGTTGCATGGATTTCACCATACCGTTGCCCATTACTTCTCTCTGGGGGCGCTAATGGGTATTTTGAGGATATTACATTAACTCCCTATGATTAATCTGAGGCCACAGCGATATTTCTGCAGAAACAGTTTTGGGGGTAAATTGACTTTGTTTCAGGCCATGCATGGTAGATTTAGCTGTCTGGGCTCTCCATTTTTGCATCCACTGAAATAAATTACAGTGCTCAATCTTTTCTATTATTCCAATATCTTTGGAGTGATGGCTGTGCCCAGAGGCATGCGAGATCGTGGAACTGCAAAACAGTTCCCGGAAGTTAGCCGCAAATACTAGAAGCATCTTATAAATTATAATAGAAATGTTCATTGATAGGTTTAGTTACTGCAGTATATGTATGTATATGTATTTATCAATTCAAATTGCCCGCCAAGCACCTCCTGGAACTGTTTTGTGTCTACAAATGAACCATGTGACCGTTGAGAATTTCACACTTCTGTTGGTGCGACTCTCTCTTCTACATGGCTCTGGCGGTGCCGTACCTCTCACAGAGCGCGAGCATCCACGACGTGCTGAGCCAAAAGAGCAGGATGAACACCAACAGCGTGCGTGCCGGGTGCTTGTCCATCAGCACCTTCAGGACAAAGCGAAAGGTGAAGTTGATGTTGTTCAGGGAGCCGATGCTCCTGTAGGAGGCGCTCAGGAGCACTTTGCTGTGTAGCAAAATGGCCCTGTGCACCAGGTACAGCCGGAGGAACATCAGCGCCGACAGGAGCAACTCCACGTCCAGGAGAGCCGAGCCCCCGAGGTGGGACACGCACAGCGGCGCTGAGGAGGCGGAGGTGGAGGAGGAGGAGATGTTGGCCTGTGGCGGCACTCTGGACCTGGGCACGGGGATGCCTACCTCCCAGTAAGCACCCACTGGATGGATGGCACATACCAACAGCTCCACGGTGATCGCCAGGACCCTTTGCCTGGTCATAGCAATGCGCCAATCCACTTGGTTGTGGTCAATAACGAATAACTAAAAGAAGAAGCACATTGGAAACATCATTGAAAGAATGTTCTACTTTCCATTTGACTTATCGGCCTGTTGAACCTAAAGAAGCCAGGGACTTCAATTACAGGGTTCAATTACAGCTCCTTCGACATTGGAGGCCAAGCTAAACACAGACCTGCCCGAAGAGGTACTGCTGTAGTATGGGTGGTGCATCACTAGATCATATGGTTTCAGCAAGATGGGATGAAGCTTGAGAAACCCAATGAGAACTTGATCAAAAACAGTGGCAATTAAATGAAATAATTCATATTTTATTGTACTTGTATGCACATTCTCATATACTGTATATCACGTGTTAAGTCCTCAAAAACACATCCAAGCGGTCCTCGTTTGCTGAGGACCCCTTTGAAGTGTCCTCAGCAGAGCTCCTAAATGCTTGTACCATACGTTTCTTAAACGTATCTAAATGACTAACCTGTGATAGGTGGTAACCAGCATGCTATAGACCAACACCCTGTGAGTGACAGATGTCTGCATTTGCACAGACACATTGTAAAACATGTTCTTGTTACCATATGATGGCTAACTCCACCCGAAGTGCATCCTTATCTTTACTAAACACACACACACAAACAGATATCGATGTCATGCAAAACATTCCATCAGACTAGAAACCTACAGGAGTCTGCTGAACTCCCTGTAATACTCATATAAAACCATATGTAGGATGTAGGCTACTGTAGACTTGCAAACTATGCGTATTACCCATATTCATACATAGACCTACTATAAATAATACAATACAAACGTTATATTATTGTATGACATTCCATTCACAAAGCAGTTCCATACAATGTTACATAATGTAGTAATGTTATACAGACATAGGCCTAAGATACACTTTAGGTATAACTGCCTGAACACTTTTTGTAAGACATCAAATGTGAAGCTTAGCATAGCTAGACCTAACCATGTGTGTGGTTCATTTCTTATGTTATTGATGTACCGGCTGTCACACTGTCTGCACTGTTGGCTACTTATCGGTATGCAAAGTAGACTATAGTGGTGATTGAAGGAATATCAAATTAGCAATTACTGTGCGTTGACAAGTTAATATTTTAGGTAAAACGCACACAATGTTAGTTTAGCCTAATTGGTCAATGACACATATGCCCTTCATTCATAAACACTTACATAATTACTCCTACATACTTAAGTCTAGGTGAATCAAATATTATGCACAAACACAAACCATTTCTGATAATAACTTTTGTGACAACATTCTTACCCTGACATCCTTATAGTGGAACGCTATGACAAGGACGAGGAGGAATACGGTGGACATGCTGATGGAACAGTTGATGATGAAGGCATAGCTAGAGCCCTGGGAAGAGAACGGATAAATAATTAATAAAGCAATTAAAAGTAACGTCATGCTACTGTTATTGCAAGTTGGAACCCGTTTTGAGTGGAAATTAATTGGATTGAATTCAAGAATGCTCTGTAAGTCCGTCCCAATCTTATTATCGCGTACTGTAGCCACGTTGACAATTCTGAATCCTCGTAAACATTACAGATAAAAACGGTTACTGCAAATGTTAATACAAATCGTGGAAGGTTTACCATACATGTGGTAGGGCTACGGTGTGACGTTCATTGGCCAGGTATTTTGTTCTCCATTATTTATCATGTATAGCCTATGTCTGCTTTTAAGGCTAAACTACATAACTCATGTTAACATTTCACAGTTCCGTCGAGTTCACAACATATGTATTGCAGTGTCCTTAATGTTTTTCCTTTGGAAACAGACATTTAAGGCCTGAAACTACCTCATTTTTGTTTGAATTGTTTCTTGCAGTTTTGGTTGTACAGGCTAAAGACTACGGTACAGATAACCATCAGATGACCACCCAACCCAAGTCTTTGGGATAACATGGAAAAGACATCGGTCTGGCCCGTAAGATATTTTATAACGTATAAGCAATAGATGCTCAGTTGGTACTGTCATGAATTTCTTTATATATAAGGTAAGGTAAAGCCCATTTGGCTCTTTGGAGTAGGCCTAGGCCTATCACTGTTTTCCCAATCAGCAGCTTTACTAAAGCTACAGGCGCATCCAGATCAAGCAGCGACTCTAGTCTATATGTTAGGTTATCTGTATCGCCCCACTATGGGAAACTTGTATTGCATCCCATCACAACGGAATACAAACGACAACATCAACACAATAAATGACAGAGATGGTAGCCTACAGGAAAATGGGAATAGCCTAATTCATGCCAAGTACAAATGTGCAAGACATATGCAAGTCATTGATGCCATGATATGTTTTATTGTGGAGATTCTCTAGGGATCTGCATGGAAACATTGTTACAGGTGTCCTTAAAAAGGACAATGCATTTTTCTCTGGTTGGATTGTATATTGCCTGCTGCTGCTGTAGCATATTTCAGCATAGTGATTAAAAGTAGCCTAGACCATCCATTCCCCTTGAGGTGAACCTCTCATTATTCAAATGCCCTCTAATTATACTTATTATACTAAATGATCCATCAATCAATCAATCAATCTTTATTTATATAGCACTTTTCATACAAATTCATGTAACACAAAGTGCTTCACACT
>JAODUH010049908.1:8060-31120 GCA_027564835.1 Typhlichthys subterraneus
CATACCCCCCACACAAACACAAAGAACCTCCCCTGTCTGTCACTCACTAATAATCTCTCGGAAACCACCCCCCCCCCCCATCACCACAGATTTCTATGAATCTTGTAGTATCAGTGGGGCATAGAGATGTGTGGTAAATGGGTCAAGGACTCTTGGCTTTGGCATTAGTTGGCTGAAGATTAAACTAATCTACTGGATGATGTCATCCAGAATCTTCCAGGTCTTCTTCAGACTGAGTGTAGACAGACTTCCCGGTAATACGTTTGTAATGTCTTTGCATGCAACATATTTGATCCCAGACCGATTATGATATAATGCATAATTAAAAAGCAGGTTAACAGGAGAAAACCTCATAGTGAATACAGTCTGGATATTAAAAACCTAGTGCCAATATATAGCATTTAAAGTGTTTTACAATCAGATATGCATTGTAGTATTATCCTAGTCTTTCAGTATTTACTTTCAGTCTTATCCATTAACTTACTCGATGAAATGCTGGCAAAATTGTTCTTTCCTGTGTGCACATAACATAATCAATAATCATTTAATCTACTAATTTAATCTAATTAAACTATAAAGTATAAGATCTGAAATATGTAGAATAATCATCTTCACCATTCAGTCTCATAACTGTTCTGGTCCTAGACATTTCCTGTTCTATAACCCTTGCCCTTTTGCCCCAATGTGTGAAATGCAGACAGTCTAATATTAAATCAGTTAAGTTATGTTCTAAACTGTCCAAACAGTTGATATGACTAAATACCTGCTTTAGGTAAGATAACACTCGTACACGAGGAACCTCCATCTTTCCATAATTGTACCATTCTACCCGTTTATAAGTAAATGTTAAATCTTAGGCAGTGTTTAGCGTATCCAAATACTAGATAACTTTCTTTGGATTTATTGTTTGTGAAGTTACCACATCTCACATTTGCGCACCATTTTGTGAATTGATGGTCATAAATGTGTGTGGCTGTTGTTGAGGTGTATTCACTAACTAATCCTGTTTAAGACATTCCATGTCTCTATTTTGAGCACCTGCTTTGGTTTTGGACCAATTCCCCTTGACCAGAAAATGTTAAGATATAGGGAATAAGTTGCCGATGTCTTCCAAGAAGAATGTGAAATGTGACTTATGGTTAAATAAAAATGCAATCAAATCTATATGGCTGGCATTTAATTTATTAGAATGTAATGTGGTGTACTATACTGTCAGTCACTACAAGCTTTTATTTTACTCTTGACAGTGACACATTAGCCACTGCAACGGCTAGCCTTCATGTGATAGATACATTTTATTGGCCACTCTGGAGCGGTGTATTGGTTATCAACGTTACTAATTGCCCTGCGGTCATTATGACCTGAAATCATTATAAATCCTGCACACATTATATAAAACATTACTCTCAAGAGCATGGCCTCCTATGTCGCTTCCTAAAATGGCCAAAAATGTAAATTTGTGAGAGATGTTTAGCTGCCACAAAACAGTGATGTCTTAGGGTCAATATGACCTGAGATATCTTTAATGTTATTAGCAGCTCTGTCTTAACTTTGTCACACATGCATCAAGTCTTTCCTGCTAGTCATAAATCCTGTATTTATGAGTATGAGGCCATACTCATAACAGGCCAAAGATCTAAGAATGCATGCTAGTTTAGCATGTCAACATGTTCCTGGATCAACATCCCATATTTGATAAATTATTCCATACAATATCAAACGCATGTATGCCCCCTGACATCAATTATACCAGGTCATAGTGACCCCTTAAGGTAGCCTACCTGTGTTAACATATAGACAATAAAGGGTTAGTGCACCACCTGTCTGACAACTGCACTTATAGGCCACCTCAAGGTATAATTTTCTGAGCCAGTGCATTATGCTAAAGGCTAAGCATGTCTGCAATTAATGGAAACAGTCCTGCTTCTGCAGCAATGACACATGAGTAGGGACAATCAATGAATAATTGAACGAAAACAACAGATTTTTCTGCGCTAGCTGGTTTGATTTCTAAATTATCTATTCTAAGGAAATGTCCTTAGTTGCAAAAAACAGTGTGAGCTAGAGTTTCAGGATGAGAAGGAGTCAACTTAATCCAAATGTAGCACAATATTAACCATTATCATATTATGGAGAATACGAAAAGCATAAGGTTGGGTCTTCCATAGGCCCTAACCAACCACTTCCCATAGAAGCAAATAGACTTAGGCCTAATATGCAAACACAATTACGTTTAAGTATTATTCCTAATCTACAGTATAGGCACATATAATAATCACGTTTTAACAATTGCTTTGCCTATAGCATTATTAGGCTAACAGCTATATTTAGTGCAGTTACATAGACATACAGAGATTATGGTGGACTCTCACCTGGTAACCTGGATCATGGACTATACCTCATGGAGAGACATCTGTATGTATAGGGACTGCTCCTCTCAGACTGTAGTCAGTAGCAATAGCACACCACAGTGACTGTGTTTTTGACAGGAATCTTATATTAGGCATGAAGCTGTCTCTCCATTGCTACCATGCTCACATTGACTAGTTTGTCTTTGTATGTTCATATTTAGATATTTTTTACTTTAATGTATATATAGATTTACTGTATTTCTACATGCATTTATATATTATAGTAATTAATATTATTGCAATGTAATCACTTGTGCACATATTCTATCACAATGAGAGTTCTCTAGTATTTCTGGTGGCTAGAATACCACTGCTGTGTTTGTATACATTATTTTATTCTTGTGTGTATTGGTGTTTTTATATCTCTTACTTGTAAACTACAGGATGCCTACATTTCTCTCGAGATCAATAACATATCTATCTATCTATCTATCTATCTATCTATCTATCTATCTATCTATCTATCTATCTATCTATCTATCTATCTTGCTATGTATCATTTAGCCTTCAGGGGCGCTGGTAAACATGGACATTGTATTAACTGTAGAAGAAGAACAATCAACAGTAACAGAAGAAGAGCCTAGGGAGGAAGCTTCAATATTTTGACATCTCGCTGCTAAGGTAACACACTGCTCATTTATGTTGTATTTGTACTTCAGAAATAATTGTTTAACAAACAAATAACATATTTTATTTAGCTGCTGTTTGTATTGACGTCCATTATGTTGCCGTGTAGAAAGTGTCACGTTTCAGTGTCATTTCAGCTAGCTAACGTTAATGTTTAGCACAATGCATCACGACATGTTTTGATATTGTCAGTAAGACCTAATGCATTAGTAATGCATCCATGGTAGTGAGTAACAGTGTGCCATTTAACTCGCACACACGGCCATATGGACACATTATTTATATTCTGTATTTTCTATCCCGTACATATTGTATTTTATTTATTTGTATGAATGGACCAGTACACGTCATGCGTTGCAGATGGACAGACGCAGCTGACGTCAGAATGCATACACTATTTTAGATACCAGTATGTGTGATTTTCCCCCCCCCCCCCCACACCTCGTTAAAGTTTAACCAAGTTCATTAAAGATTTAGCAAAAATCTATTTTCAGCTTATAAAACTGTCAACGTGTTTAAATGCTAACTCAAAGACAGTTTGAACATTTGAAATCAAAATGGTTCCATCCTCATGATGGATAATTTTAGAATAGCTAATTAAAAAGCAAAATGACAACAGCCTATTCTATGACACATTGTTTCCTTTGTCACACAAAGAGATGAGTGTCCCTGACTACATGCAGTGTGCAGAGGACCACCAGACAGTCCTGGTGGTCGTCCAGCCGGTCGGCATTGTTCCCGAGGACCAGTTCTTCAGCATATACAAGCGAATCGCCAGTGTCAGCCAGGTCAGCATAAGGGACTCTCAGCGGCTCCTATACATTCGCTATAGGCACCACTACCTGCCCGAGAACAACGAATGGGGCGACTTCCAGACGCACCGCAAAGTGGTGGGCCTCGTTGCCGTGACCACGTGCAGCTCACCTAAGGACTGGCCGCAGACGGTGGACCGCTTCAATGCGCAGAAGGAGGTTTTCGGGTCCACGCTATACGACTCGCGCCTCTTGGTGTTTGGCCTCCAGGGGGAGCTGGTAGAGCAGCAGCGCACCGACGTGGCCTTCTACACGGCCTACGACCAGTGCCCCGACGTGGAGAAGAGGGTGGAGGACTTTGTGGAGTCCATCTTCATCGTGCTGGAGTCCAAGCGGCTGGACCGCACCACTGACAAGTCTGGGGATAAGATCCCACTGCTGTGCGTGCCGTTTGAGAAGAAGGACTTTGTTGGTCTGGACACCGACAGCAGGTGAGTGGGTCTCCTGCTGTGCACACTAAATACTGTTGGATCTACTTAGCTCTTATGCTAATGGCTGTTCCCATAGCTATGCACAGTTTAATAAAGAAACAATGAGTCAGTGAAGAGAGTGCCTAGATGTTTTATTTGGATAGAGAGCTTGAGGAGTGATTTGAAATTCTAAATATAAATCTAAGTGTTGCTTTGTAGTTGTTAGCCTTTTTGTTATTTTGTCTACGCATTAAGTGTTGTCTTCTTTGTTTTTCTTTCATACTGTCCTGTGAGTTTATTCTTGGGTGTGAAAAGGTGAGCAGTTAGATGGATACCCTTAACGTAGGCTATGCCAGTCTCATTGGCTTGAGCTCATCCTTTAATGGACGTCAGTGCATAGGTTCATGGCTTAAAGCCATGCCCATCACTCATCCCTGAATGTCAAATTCAATCCCAGTTTGCGTTTGAATTTATGTCACAGATCGGAAAGGTCAGAAGTAAATTAGTCAATTCCCCAGCCACATCTACATTAGATTTATGTTGAAATTAATGCTGTAACGTGTTAATGAGAGATGACCATTTCTTTTATGGTACAGTAGTACATTACTGTACAACACAGCTGTAATGCAACAGAATCTATGGTCAATAGGTTTGGGAATATAATGAGCCTATACAGACCCCATGGATGAATACCTATGGAAGATATCACCAAAAGGACCCTAAGTCATGCCACGGTCCTAAGAGACACATTCATTGGAGGTTGACTGTTGGCTCCAGAGAAACGTAGGGGGTTTGGGAATGGGAAGGTTGCTTTGACTGGCAGGGTCAATGTGCTTTATGGAGCTCATATTGTTATTCCTGCCAACGTTAATGCTCAGCTCAGCACAGGAACGCACCTGCACAACAACACCAATGTGATATTTTTCTGTTTGGGTTTAAAGCCCGCCAATTTCTCAACTTCAGTCCGATTACTCGCCTGAAAAATCAGCCACTAAGCACTTTGCTGTCTCAACTCAACCTTCCTAGTCTATGTGACCCATGCAGATAATTGTCGATGGTCTTTCGCAACGGACCCGCCCATTTCTATATTCACGTAAGAGTAGAAATTCATCCTGGTGTGTCGATCCTTCCCCAGTCCCTGTGTTGTTGTGCAAGACCGGGGATAGTGCAGGGCAGCTTGTTCTGTTCCCCTGTGTAGCTTGTGCTTCCCACCCTGCACATCCCTACTGTGGTCAGCTGATACGGTTGGCCAGACGCGCGCCACGCTGCTCTCTGCTGGCACTCTGGTGAGAAGACACACAGCCGCAGCTTCATGCCAAGCATGCCAACCATCATGGGGGGGTGGAAGGAGCCGCGCAGAAGCGCTTAAGATGCAATACTGCAGCAGGCACCAACGTGGAGCACATAACTGTATGGATGAATGGAAGTCAATGAGGAAAACCACAAAGCTCTCTCTAGAAATAGCCTACTATAAAAGCCAACCATTTAATGAAAATGATAGCTATGATGATGATGATAATAGCCTCAATCTCCTGGCTTCACAACGTCCCTTCAGTAACCAGTGGGTGCTGACACAGGCACTATGCTCGCCTAGTGCATGGAGTGTGTGTGTGCACGCGTATACAGTGCCAACAGGTCAAGGTTGACTGCTTCCTTCACAGACATTACAAGAAGCGCTGCCAGGGCCGGATGAGGAAGCACGTGGGCGACCTGTGTCTCCAGGCAGGCATGGTGCAGGACGCCCTTGTCCACTACCATATGGCCGTGGAGCTGCTGAGGGGGGTGAACGACTTCCTTTGGCTGGGTGGTAAGTCTAGCGGAGGCTTGTTGGCACAGCCAGGGTTTACACGTCTAGTCTGTGGTTCCTTACAGGACGGGTGATACGGCAGAAGCCTTCTATCACAGTGTACAGTATATGCAATTTGATGTAATTGCAATTGTTTACTATCTTACGGCATTGTTATAATTTCTGGAATATTCAGTTAAGTAATGTTTGTTTATAGAATGACTGACTATTAATGGCAATTTGTTCACATCTCTTACAATAGTCATCTTAAATGATCCTGCCTATGTGTTCAGTGGGCTTAATATTATAACACAATCTCTGGTCTGTAGAGTAATTCCATCACAGTTGTGGTTAGTCTCTTGTATGTGACTTATGAGGGTTAGCCATGCCTCATTCCTCATCAGCGTTCCACAGTGGAGATGGTGTGTGTGTGTGTGTCTTCTCTCTCAGCTGCCTTGGAGGGCTTGTGTTCCGCCTCGGTCATATTCCACTATCCCGGGGGCACAGCAGGAAAGACGACCGGGCGCAAAGCGAGCATCCCCCAGGCTCTGGACGCAGGCAAGCGTCACAGACCAGGTAGGGTATGCACACGTCCTACAAGACAACACACACACGCGTGTGCAGGTGTAACACTAGAAGGGCCTCCCTGTGTGGTCGTCTGACCGGGCTGAACCGCGTAGAAGAGAATGTCACCGCTGACTCGCTCCTCAAGCTTTGCTCCGCTAAATCGCTTCCAACGCTCACAGACAAGTCCGGAATGTCTTAATATCGTTGTGGTAACTCAATTAAAATGCTCATAATAACACTAACTCACGATTCACGTAGCAGGTAATTTATAATATCTGGAATATGCCTCTGAAAGCTTGACATGTTTTCTCTCCTTGCACATAAACGTACAGTACAGTAGCTAGCCTCGGCCCGCATGCTGAATGCTTAGCGTTGCCGGGGCACACTCGTTGGGACTAGCGCCGCTAGCATTGCGCCGTATGTCATGGAGTGAATCTTCGTTCTTTCTCTTTGTCTGTAGGGGCACAGGAAGTTCTCATTGACCCAGGTATGGTATGTCTCACATCAAGGGCCGGTTCATAGTCTACGCAAGCTACGCGGACGGGAACGCATCGAGCAACGCACGGAGGGTTTGATGCGTGCTCGCGCACAAAATCTGTTTCCCTCACCTTTGCAACGCGACGCAAGAGCGCCTGCCGTTTCATCTGAAATGGCTGGGCACCAGCTGACACGCGTTGTGCTGAAAATATGCGCGTTGCACTTCCGTCTGCCGTGGCGTAGCTTGCGTAGACTATGAACCAGCCCTAACCAATGTAGCTGTAGTGGACCCTTTTTGTTTCCCCCTCTCCTCTTGCCGTGTGCTTGGCTTCATGCTCCATCCCGAATCAGCAGTGCCTTGATTTAGCTCCTTCAAGTCCAAATGTTTGCTTTGATTTCAGTGACAGGTGTTCTTCTCTGTGTAACTGTTTGCTTGTTTTATCTTATGTTGGTCCACATGAGACCTTCTCACAACCCTGACTGGAGTTTTTTTTTTTTTTTTCTCATTCTTGGTTCTATGGTCAGTCACTTGGTTTCATTGGTTTTCACCCTTGTGATTTCATAACATCACTCCACAAATCAGAATCACAGCAGTGAAGCTTTTGTTACTATTTGATGTCTCCACACAGTATGCACTGTACAAAATGTTTATATTTTTTATTTGGCACCAGGAGAGGGCAGTGTTGCCACATTAGTGCCACCTGTGTTTGCGCATGGAACTTCTCCTCAATGCAGCATACAGTAGAATGGAAAAATAATGTAAAGCAAATGAAATGGCATGACATAAGCACATATATCATTTGAAAATAAATGAAGGCTCCAGGCACATTTCCCGTTTTAATGTTTTACTATTCTGACATGTTGCTTGTGACATTTGGCCCAGGAAATGTACCATGCAGCCCTTCATTATTCACACACTCGTCATGCTGACAGCGCCATATCGTTGCTATGGATCGTCCTGGGTTGCTAGGCAATGCTCTCTCACTTTTTAAAAATTGTATTCTAATCAGATTGGCTGAGATGAGGTGCGCTTTACGATCACTTTTGAAAAGGCTACAATTGCATTTTTATGTCTGCTTTGGGAGTGGATCAAAACATAATTTTGCTCACACACAAGTTATAAATGCCACAGAACATTCATACAATTTTTGTTATCTCTCTCAGGCAGATGTAAACTCAATAATAAAGTGGAGCAAGCGTTGCCCAAACTCCTCGGGGGAGGGGGATTCAGTCCTACTCCACTCTTACCCACCAAGCAGTATGCTACTGGTGGGCAGCAGTGAAGGAAAACCAAGCTGGTCTTGGCGGGGTTGAGCATATTTTGTATAATTTATTTTGTAATTTTTTTTACGTGAATGTTTGGTTGTTTACCTCCTTTTATATTTTTGGTTTTACATCAAGAAGCATTTGGATGTTTGCTGTTTGCGTTTCCATATATTCCTGGTGGTGGTCACTGCTGTAGGGATATACCACCTAAAATTCCTGTCTATCTGCAGTTCAAAGCAAAATCAATTCTACTTTTCATTTTAATTCTCATTCTGGCTCCTGTTTTTGGTGTTGTCAGCAGCAGAGCACACTGGATGCTATCACAGAGTCTGACCAGGTTCTGATCATATTGTAGGTGCCCTGACAGCCAATGGAATCAGCGCAGACACCAGCACAGAGATAGGGCGTGCCAAGAACTGCCTGAGTCCCGAGGACATCATAGACAAATACAAAGAAGCCATCTCCTACTACGGCAAGGTATCAAACAAGAGCTGGGCAACTTTACAAGGTTATATATTGGGGTATTCACCTTCGTTTGAAGAAAGGCTATATGTATTTTACTGAAGTTATCCAACAAAGAAGTTGTGCCTGGGCACCTCCCCCTTTACAGTACATCCCTAGCATTACACATTATACAAATTTCCTTTGGCACAAATCAACACTTTCATGCTGAAAAATACTACAGTACAACTGTTCGCTGTGTAATACATATCTTGCCCAGGAGGTGGCAGTGTTTAATTTGGTTGGAGTGAGTTGGAAAGCAGTTATAAGGTGATTGTCCACAAATGAAGACAGGTGTAGGAGACTTTAACATAAGTAGTGTTTACTATTTGCAACAGGGAGTGAAACTGCAAGTACGCACATCTAAAGCAGTGTTTGAGGGATTACAAATAATGACGGCTGTGCGCATTACTTTAATAAGGTACAAATGTGACAGTTGTACTGTTACGAAGATGACAAAGACTAGTAGTTAAGTATCCTTAATCTAATTCTTATGGGAATCAAAACGGTCTTATCCTGCCAAGAGGTTCAGAATCTCTGTTATTATTCAAATTGCCTTCTTGCACTGACCTTCCCTGGCCCTTTTACCTGTAACTGGCTCATTCAAAATTAAATTACCCCTCGCCATGTAGCCATTCAGATATTAATTGAATTTTAATAAAGCGACAATGAGGATGGAGGTGAAAGTAGAGGAGGGGAGGTTTAGATTAAACACACACATACACACACAGGTATAGCCTTAGTGATGGTATGCTGTTGTCACGGCAGCCGGTTCAGATAAAGCTTCATTAACAAGCTGTAACACAATCTAATAGTAGACTAGAATAACATGCCCACTAGACTTTGTTTCCTGAATGTGTGGTATAAATATAATGTGGATATGGATTGTAATCCATAATGACAGCTAAATAACACGTGAATGATGCATACCATTTTGTTTTGATAGTACAACTTTGTAAAATAAATGTTTGCCCTGTTTAAATATGAACACGACTCAGAATGTAGCTGAATGCAATCAACAAATCAGGTGTTGTTGTTATCATCATCAGACTCCGATTAGGAAATGTGATTACTTCCAGTACGTGGCTGGTGATTGTTCCAGAGGAGAATCACAAGCGACTCTCAAATCAGATGTTCTGTGGTTGCCTTGAGAATAATAAGGGGGGGAAGAGAAAACGATGATGTGGAGGAGTGGCCTGGGACCGTTAATGGCCAATAGGAGTGGGGGATGCCAAGTAATCCTAGGTATTTTGTCTGCAGTAGAGACAATCCAGTACAGTGATGGTCGCGTGGCATGACCACACAAGGCATGTGGTGGTGGTGGCGGCGAGACGTGTATTCGGCCGCTGCTCATCATGCTGAGCGTGGACATCCATCTTCTCCTCTCTCACAGTACAAGAACGCCGGTGTGATTGAGCTGGAGGCTTGCGTGAAGGCCGTCCGAGTGCTGGCCATTCAGAAGCGAGCCATGGAGGCCTCCGAGTTCCTGCAGAACGCCGTCTATATCAACCTGGGACAGGTACAGACGTTTACTGGGAAGAGTCATGGTAAAAGGGTTTACACATGCGGTTAATTCATTGTTAATGGCGAAGCTTTAGGATTTAGCCTGACATGAGAGTATTGCTTTTGCAATTTGGCTTTGGTTGTTATTAGTTTATTCAAAATTAGACAAATATTATAAATAAATAAATAAAACCAGATGTATGTATTCCGATACAACGCATAAGTGATGTAGTGTCCACCTGCTCCTCTTATATCTGTACTTCTAAAATCACCTGCTAAAGGAGCTCATTTGAATACCTTACCAAGCGAGAGGTGGATGCACCATGTAAGAACAAACGGTTGCTTTAACCTGTTCACAATGAATACACACAATTAAAAATGAATGCAAGCACGTGGTTTATCTCAAATCTCTCTCTCTCTCTTGTCACTGAGCATAGCTTTCAGAGGAGGAAAAGATCCAGCGCTACAGTATCCTGTCTGAGCTCTACGAGTTGATCGGTTTTCACCGCAAGTCGGCCTTCTTTAAGCGCGTTGCAGCCATGCAGTGTGTGGCACCCACCATCCCCGAGCCTGGCTGGAGGGCCTGCTACAAACTGCTGCTGGAGACACTGCCTGGCTATAGTCTCTCTTTAGATCCCAAGGACTTCAGTAAAGGTGGGTCCACTTTGAATGGACAAACGCATTCGTTTAATAATAACCTCATATTATTGTAATGTACAGCTGTCCTATCGAAAGCCTTTCCACTCCTCGAGCTGAAAAGTCTGTTTTAGTGGTGGACTTTTTTTAATAATAATTTTTGAACAGGTTCTAACTTGATTGACTGTCTAACTGGGGACTTTCGTCTAAACGACTCCTTGATGATAGGGGGCCTTTAACATTTTATCAGGCACATAATTTATCAGGCACATTTGAAAGCACTGAGGGAAGTTTTTTAATTATGAACAACACATGGGCACCGAGGCACCCAAGAGTACAGTTTAATATGTCAAGTTTCAGCGCATAAAGGTAGAAATAACATTGCGCCTGTCTTTTAGACAGTACTCCGTTGTGGTGTGCACAAGGTTACCACTTTGCTTGAAAACAGACGATTTCCACCTGAGGTGCGCTTTTCTAGATGCTTTGGCAGAGTCCTCGTTGTAAGCATGTCTATTGTGCTGACTCTCAGCCCTCACTGGGTGCACCCACTCCAAGGCAAGGAATAGTAAATAACAGCTCTCAGGGTCATCTATATTTCTCTTGTGATCCCTGTTCAGAGGACGCTTTGGAGTAGTTCTCAGTTATGCTATTCACCTTGTGACTCCATTTTCCCTCATGAACAGTGAAAGGACAAAAGCTGTTTGTATTCAAGGTGAAAAGGCTGTGCTACCATTAAGGCATAAAAGGTTTTTGGATACTTCACATGCCTGCAGCGATCATGACTAGAAATATGTCTTAACAATGGAAAGTATTGATTAATTCCACTGAATGGATTATCTCTCATTGATTACCAAATGTGTCTCTATAGCTCCAATGCCCCCAAAACCTAATTAGAGTATTTTTATTATGTTATTAAAACATACAAGCACTGCCATTTTAATTGGAAGTCTGCTCTTGGTTTTCCTTCTTTGTCAGATTATGTTACACCTAAACCTCTAATAATCTAGTAAACCTTCTCAATTTGATATCTTTGCCCTGATTACCCTCTTTCCCCATGTTTTTATTAACAAATATAGCAGAGCATGACCACCCTACAAAAGCTCAGTGTTCTGACACTATGGGCTTGCTTCACACACCTGGATTGAGCCTAGTTTAAGAATAAGACTGAAGTAACATTATTATTTTTATTTTTTTTAATTGAAATTAGCTTTACTTAATGTGAAACTGGCCCTATAGGTTTTATTCCTCATCCTAGTAAGAAAAGCATCCATGCAGGACTATCAGATTGGGCCCTGATATTAATTGTAATACACACCATACACAAGTGGCCGTGATCTGAGAGTGCTGAGCTCTGGCTGGCCCCCAAAGGAAGAGCCCGGGTGTGAAGCTGGGAGAGGGCTGTGTAGGAGGGGTCAGGTGGGACTACATTGATCAGGAAGAGATGGAGCAGCAGCCGCGTGTTACAAAGCAAGCATGACTCGCCACCGGCGCACAATGGTGCCGCAGGCAGCATGGAGAGTGGCTTTGCACAAGGCTCAGGAGCCCTCTTTGAACCCTCTCTTCCGTCACCTCGACCGGGAACACCACGCCCGTCGATCTGTCAGCCAGACATTGTTGCCCCATGTTTAGTTTCGCTAACATTGTCATCTGTAATACAGAGCATTTCTAATGGAGGGGATCGCCGCATAAAAGCACGACACATCTCATCTCCCCACAAGATGGCAAAATCCCCGCTTCCTTTGGCGCGGCGCTGAAACGTCCGCCCCCTTTTCAATGGGCCCGTTGTGACGGGGGGGGGGTTGCTGGCCTGAGTCATTATGTTGGTGGTATGCTAATTGGATTGCCAGACACCTCCGCTTCTGTGCTTGGGAATAACACAGATGAAGTAATTCTCTCCTGTAGGAGCGACTGTGAGATCCACAGGGGACAGGGGGGGGAGAAGAAGCCTTAATGTTCCCTGGATTAGTAACCTCCAGATAGGCACTGGGTTTCGCATCAAATCACTGGCAGACAGGTGGAACTCTGACCGCTATTTTTAGCCTGCTTAGTGGGTGCAGATTCATAAAGGCTTTTGAATGGTTTGCGTTTACAATTTTGTCAGAGGAAGTTAGACTGAAGAAGAATTGCTGATAGTGAAAAGCATCGTCAGACACGAGGTGAGCGTGTTGGAAACTGCGCGCGGGCCGAAGAGCGACCGGCAGATTATTTCCATAATGTTTGCTTTCCCTTTCCCTCCCCAACGCTCCTCTCATGTGTGTTTCCTCCCGGCAGCTGGGAGCGGAGCGTTCTGGAGGGAAGGGGGTGCTCTTAAGGTGTCTCTTCCATCCCAGCACAGCAAATAATGCTGTTTGTGATAATGCCGCACTTAAGCTCGCGGGATACTTCCGAGGGAAATCGTGTCTAACAAATGACCTCGATGAATGGAGCTGTGTTTATGACGAGCGCACGAGCACAACATCACAGGCGCGCATCAACAAGCAGCCCCGTAATAAACAGCACCGTAAGCATGTTCAGCTCCAGGGTGTTGGACATGTATCTGGATGATGGCGTTTCACAGCAGATTGTAAATGAGATGACGTTCCAGGGGGGCGTATCTGACTCACTTGTTGTTCTGCATTCTCAGGCACCCATCGCGGCTGGGCAGCCGTACAGATGCGCCTCCTGCACGAGCTGGTGTACGCCTCGCGACGCATGGGCAACCCCGGGCTGTCGGTACGCCATCTCTCCTTCCTGCTGCAGACCATGCTGGACTTCCTGTCCGACCAAGGTAGGCTACAGCCTGTTGCAGCAGTCTGTACACTGACCATTAGACAGGGAATGACGCACGCGCGCTGTCACCCGCACTATGTTTGACCTGAGTAGGGCTGGGAACTGTTCACATGATTTACGCCGATGCAGGCCGCCGTCACTAGATGCTTCTGCAGTGCAGGTATGTCACACCTAGACATTGTATTACAACACCACTGCAAATAGAAAGGCTTTCATCGCAAGTGGGCTGCAGCAATATTGTATTGCCTCAGTCAGCAGTTTAATTTAAGTCAACCTGACATTTATTCACATATGGGAAAGGTTGAGAATGTTGCTTTAAATGGTACAATACTACATAAGTATATTGTCTTTACCTGTATAAAGTGTGTGTGTGTGTGTGTGTGTGTATATATATATATATACTTTTTTCTGTGACCCTTCTGAGCGTCATACCTTATCTTTGGAAAGCACCAACAACTATTCCCTCTGGTTTAAAACAAAAAGAAGACATTTTTGCTAAATGGCATGCGTTTGGAGTTTGGACTCCCTTCTCTCCATCTGCAGTGTGATGTCACGATGAGCTGTTAGTGCAAGCCACTGGTCAAATAGGGATTAGCTGTAGTTGTCACATTGGTGAAGAAACTGATAATTAGTGCAATTACCCAATCAGGATTAAACTCCTAATGTTTCATAATCCATCAGAACGTAGCAGTAGTATATACAGTACAATGCTGAGTTTCTCGTGCGGGGAGAGCAGAGGAGGTGATTTATTGCAGCGGGCCGTTGTATACAGCAAGAAACCCTCCAGGCTTTCATAGACCGCTGGTCTTCAGCCTTTTGCTGAAGGTCTTTTAATAGTCAAGAATGCAGAGCAGCTAATTTGGCCTCTGGTTGATGGATTGCCTATTATTCAAAAACCAACCAATGGCTTGATTTTCAGTGAACGTAGCATCTAGACATTTTCTTTTTAGTTTTCCAGATAGACCTGTTAACTGTAGATATTGATGGATGCGTTCAGGCGTGTAGCCATAACGCACAATCTGTCTCTGTGTATTGGGCTAAATACACATTCTGTTTGCTATTAGCATTTTTCTTTTCTTTTTTAACAACAAGCTAGAGCTTTTTTCAGCACAGGCGGTTTCACAGGCCTCTCTGAAATGTGCCTTGCTAAAGACGTGGTGATAACGTGGCTCATATTTGAAGCCTGGCTCAAGCACTGCTGGTATGGGAGATATCACTTTACATCTCTTACATCTCTCTACCTCTGGGCTAAGACAAGGTGACCACGACAATGTCTACATAGCCAAGGCACCGCAGGAGACGGGGGCTAGCTTAAAGTGAGGGAAGCATTGGGCGGTGGTGGTGGCTAGAAAGGTAGAAATACTATGGGTAACAGTTAGTTGAGGATTAAAAATGTCAAATTAATTATATTTCACACCTGATTAGCTTTCAGTTAAGTGAAGGTCAATGTAAATAGAGGTCTTCTCCACCATACTAAATGTTTAATCCATATTGTGTGTGAGACATGTAACTCTTATTTTTCTGCTGTTTTGCATTAAAATGCATCTCACCGTCTGCTCAACAAACGGTACACACCATGTATCACCAGGAGAGATCTTCCAACATATGAAGCTTGATGGCGTTTCATTAGTTTTGTTAGAGCATGTAAATCTGCAGACTTTCTGTTTATATGGGTTTTACTGTTCCCAAAGTTATATCCCCCTAAAATGCCCTTCCTATCACACATGCTGAAATGTTCTCAATAAAGGCTGGATGTCAAGAACGGTGCCAGGTGACTACCGGCTACTATTAGTGGAGTGTTAATTGCTTTGCTATCTTTGGCAGTCATTGAACACCATAGGGTTCCTTGCGTAACGGTGCAGTTCTTGGCATAGGGGTAAATCAATAGGTGTTGTTACACAGCAAAACACACAGGGTGTGTTTTGTCGCCAGTGTACATTGTTATTAAGTTGCTCTTTCTTATAACCATCTATCTGTTGATATCCGTATGGGCCATGAGAGGTAATTGAAATGTGTTTCACCCATATAGTTCTATGGTTTTACCTGAAGCTCTTAGAGAGGGCTTTATCTGACAGATTGTATTCAACCGGTTTCTTTTTGGACTTGCCCTCTTGTGATCAAGATGACACAAGATTGGTCATCTCTTAGCCTCTGTTAATGCTAGCACATTTTATAGTTCTTTCACCTGCTGCTGCTATGGTTGTCAATATGTGTTGGTCCCCAAAAGCTGTGGGGTAAAACGGAACATAATTGCTGTGCTGCATAATTAAATGGCAGATAACCACTTTAAACCATTTAGTGGTGTGTTTTCTCCACCACCTGCAAGGCGTCTTGTAAATGCTTCTCGGTCTAACACATTAGGAGGGGACTCTCACAGTAGGGCAATTAAGTTTTCTGGTTAAAGTTTACTGAGACGCAGGCCCGCGTTGAGTGACATTATCACTGACATTTCATTGAGGGGCTTCCTGTTGTGATTCCACGAGGGTGAAGGCAAATGAGTGTTGCACCAGAGCCCGAGCTAAAAGGTCTCATTTTAGGCAGTGTGCATCACAAGGACTGGAAAGGGAAAGGGGAAGGGGGGGGGGGTAGAGAGAATGCAGGGAGGCAAATGGAACATTTTCTGTATCACAGCAAGCTTGAAAGACTGTGGTTATGCCACATCATCTGACAGCAAATCAATACACTGTTTGCCCTTCACAGATTGTCCTTTTTAACTGCTCAACCCTTCAACAAACAAATGGCCTGTTCACAGGGCTTAGGCCTGCTGTACAGATATGCAAAATTAACTGCATTGTCTCCTGCTAGTTTTAGGAATGACCTTAAATCCTTCCTGACACATGAATAACCAAATGAAATGGTGAGTGCAGGAGCAAACGTCAAAATATCAAGGCCTTAAATGACTACCTAATTTGTATGCGCAGAGCACCGTTTACATGTTCAGAAGGCGAGGCTATGCTAGTAAAGATAAACTGTCTATTCCCATAGTTGTGGTTTTCAAAATGAATGCAAATATATGCGGTTTCCATATACCTTGACTAATCCCACACCTGTAACCTTGTGAAACAATTCTAAACTGTTGCACTCTGCAGCAAAGGACCGTGAGCCTAATATGAAGCACATTCTGTCAGTCTTCCGTTTTTTTCCCCCCGCATCTTTCCTCGCTGCCTTTCATCTAGACGTATCCCTCTTTTTCCTGACACTTAACTGGCCCTGTCAGGTTAGATGTTATCCTTTCCCCCCTGAGAAGAAAAAAAAAGCAAAACTGGTGAAATGTTTAGAGGTGCACTGTGTTTTTCCCCACCCTGTTTTTGTTTTTTTTTTCTTCCCCCACTTCAGCGCAAAAGATTTTTCTCCACTCGTCTGAACGGTGTGTTCTGTCTGCCAGACTAATAATGTGCTATGTTGTGGTGGGGTGGTGGGAGGAGCAGCAGAGGAAGGATGGAAACGGTGCAGCCCTTTACAGTCCTTAAAGCGTCTCTGCAGTTGTCCTGATGTAACCCCTTGGGTGGGGCACTCGGGGGAATCAGCCACAGAGGCGTGTGCGTGCGTATGAAACATCGGGGCTAAGAGCAATGGCGACGAGCATGGCTGTAAACATTTAGTATTGATTATGCGATAAAACGTACAGTACAATCTCACTTGAACAGCGGGCCCTGGGTCGTCATGGCTGATCAGAGACTTCGATGTAAGTGGGTGATAATTACAACCGGCTAGATTTATTTCACATATTGAGATGAATCTTTTATGTCGGGGATGCTGGTGATGGATGAGAATGTGGCTTTTAAAATAGATTCCTACTGCTGCCGTTATCCGCGTTATGAGCAGCGTTTAAATGCGCCCGTGGGCTGTAGTGGTGTGCGTTCATACTCCGTAATGGTTGTGTTGTCCCTCCTATTATTTGAATTCTACACAGAAAAGAAAGAAGTCACCCAGAGTCTGGAGAACTACACCTCCAAGTGTCCAGGTGGAATGGAGGTCATCACACTACACGACGGCTTGAGGCTTCCCCCGGTGCCATTTACCAAGCTTCCCATCGTCAGGTGAGACTTGGCCAGCTGATCACACTGGCTGGAGCCTCTCTCTGCGGCGAGGTAGCACTCCCTGTCCCCTGTTAAGCTGACAGCAGCGTGAGAATGCCGCTTTCTTTTCCTTTGTATTCCGGACGTTAACCGAGGGAGATTCATTGTCTCTCTCCACGAGAGAAATATTCCGTTTCGTCCGCTCACACCCTACGGCACAGTTCCGGAAAGTAGTTTTGTGGGGCTACGCCAGCTTATCTCAGGAAATGTATGTTCTGTCCTCCTTAAGTCAGTGCCAGCATCCGATCCCCGTCCCCCCGGAACTTTCAAAGGGAAAACACTCTAACGCATGCAATTTAGGTATTTGGGTGGATGTGAGGCAAAGCGATTGCCGTGAGACAAACATTTCTTGGGAGATTTCATTAGAATTCCAGGGTTTGATGAAAGTACATACTGTAGTTGGTTACTTTTTTTAAAGATAGTCCTCAAGTAAAACTGAGTTATCAAAACAATTTTGAGGCTCGTTTTTCTCCCCAAAGCTAAGTTGTGGAAGTATCCGTACACATTCAAGTCTTTCCTAGCCACGATGATGTGCGTTCATGCTCCTTCACCCTCTCGGGCGTTAATGGACATGGGATGATATCACAAAGCCATGCTTTCCCAATATTGCCTCATCTCCCCATCTCCAAAATAGGTCGGTGAAGCTGCTCAATCTGCCCGCCAGTCTGCGCCCCCACAAAGTGAAAGGCCTCCTGGGGCCTGCCATGTCCACTGCCAGCCCGTTTATTTACTCCCCCATCATCATGCACAACAGAGGGGAGGAACGTTGCAAAAAGATCGGTAAGAGCGCCGGGATTTTTGTACCTGTATTTACATGCACGTCTGTAATTGGACCTCAGAGGTGTTGGGGCGGGGAGGGGGGTGTCATTTATCAAGCAGCATCCGCACAAACCTTAAGAAGCTTAAGAATATTTCCCATATATATATAATTTATGCAGTGAACACATTTTAAAGGCATGTTCCCTTCATAACAAAACGTATGCATCTTTCACTTGTTAAAAAAGGTTTGAGCTCCATCAGCAAATTTGCATTACTGTATGCTTGTAGAAATATTGATTTAAAAGAAGTTATTCTTCCATTTTTGGCATCTGCTCTGTTGGGGGCTGTAATTAATGGCGAGGATGGGATTTCACTGCTTGGTTTTGTTTCTGTTTGTCGTGAGGGGAGACTCATAAACAAGGTGACGTTCGTCTCGGGCATGAAGACAGACAGTTTGGATGGCAAAAAGCCACCAGCGCGCAGTGCAGTATAGTCAGCAGCAACCACAGCTGTTAACGTTGTGAAGCTGATTCCCACATATAGCCGCTCCTCGCTCGCCTCCCACCCTCCCCTTCCATGATTTCACAAGATTCATGGATAAGGAGTCAAATGGTGCCTGTTTTGCTGCCTCTCTGTTCTAATGGTTGTCTTAGTTCCCCCTCATTGATCCTGATAAAGTATAATCATGAAATATGACACGGGGTGCTCTTGGCAGGACTCTACCTCAGTGAGTCCAATCTTCCCATTTTGAGAATATCTCTGCTGTCAGGTCTAATGAACTGTAGTTATTATGACAGGTAGTTTATCATCGCTGTAGTTGGGTGGGGAGGGATCTACAGTTCTTTAAAAACATTTTTTTATAAATAATCTGCTTGGATATCATTTACAGGCTGTGCAAGTTTATTGACTACATGTTTCAGGAAACCTGGTAAAACAATACCGATACAAGGTTTTTTACACAATAGTAAATGACACCTTTTGTATCTGGTGTACTACAGGTTTACATTTAGTCTGTGATTTATTATTCAAGGGCTTTATCTTTCAGAGCTCTCCCTCCCCACATAACCTGGATTTAGTTTTAGTCACTGTGAACTCACGCTGTCATCGTTACGTACCCAGTTTTGAACGAGCGCCTTCTCGTAAATCTCCCAACTGCCTCATACCGACATTAGTGGTTCTGGTCTGGACAACGGCAACAGCAGCAGGTTGAAGCGGCATGTGTGTGTGTGTGTGTGACTCACTGCACGGCCGCCTAACTGTAAATCCTTGGCGTGTGTTTAACTACAGATTGTTTGCGTCGTGCCTGCTTGGGATGTATTCGTTTCAGTGTTTCACGCGGTTACTGACTTGGGATCGTCCAAGTCGATCAAATCTAGCTTCATCTAAGCGTAGTAATGACAGGTTGAGTAGAGGGCCCCTTGCCGCATGCTACTGTGTACTTGGAGTGTTTTAGTTTAATGTATGTGCGAGGAAGAGAATTTGACCTCTGACACAAAACATGCACGGTCAATAAAGATCTAATCGTGACGTCACCCGTTGAAGAGACAGCTTGTGCACGGATGTTTGTACACAAGAAGGCACAGCTTTAACCGAAAACCTCCCCGCTCTTTCCTCATGCGCATTCAAAGTGATGTCGTTCTATGTTTGGCTGGAAACCCCACACATATACAGTGCACTGTGTGTTTGGTTGTCTGCGGATCACACGCCATACATCAAATTGATGTTGAGCTATTAAACAAGGCGATCGGTAGTGGGAGATTGTTTTCCCTATAATTGCTTTGAGGCACTTTAGTAACTGCCATCTCTGCTTCTATCCATTCTCTTTTAATGTGGGTGATGGGATGTCCATTACACCGGGCATATTGGGAGGGGAATTTTTCTCTTGTTACAATGTGGATATTATTTGGGAAATGGTAATGTGGATGAGGGTTTAAGCAGTACCATAACATGTTATCAGTTTTAAAGGAGCAGTGCTTTACCTAGCCGTCTGTTTTGATTACAAATGTATAGATTAGCATTGCATCGTTAATTCTGATATTTGATTGAGATGTTGCACTTGAGATGTTCCACGTTTTTATAGGTATTTCACATTATTTTAAAAGTTTTCATTGGGAAGAAAACGGTCCATCAAAATAGATATTGTTTAATTGTTGTTACTGATATGTTATTTCTGTTAACTATAGAACTATAGAAATTCTACAGAGAACACATCATTTTTTCATTTTCTAAACCTATTTCCAAATATGTGGTGTACTTTTCACAATATAATACAGAAATAAATGATTTTACGTTCCTGCTAGACAATATCAGTCTGTTGCTATTTAACACACACACACATGACTGAATACAGAGTTTGGTCTGTGCATCACAGCAAACAAAACGGTGTCTGTAACGTTTTTCCTTAATTTGTTACTAAAAAACTAATTATTGACAAGTCAATCCATTGAGACCAACATTTATAAATGTTACTTTTGTAAAGCTCTGGTTTTGAACTGGCGATCTCCGTGTTATAAGCGCAAAAGTCCAAAACCCATCATGGTGAGCTAAAGACCAGATGCAAGATTAACAACTGCGACATCATTACTACTCTGAGAATTTCAATCATTTACATGACGAAGACACACTGACTTGGATTAATCAAGTTATCTGGATCTTCGGTGCTCACACGACACAAAGGGAACAAAAACCTGCTGCTTAATCATTTGAGATTCTCAAGAATCCTTGTTTGTGAACTTTTTTTTTTTTTTAAAGTAAATAAAAACAAATATCTCCTTGCAGATGAGTGAAATCAGTAGTGTCGGGTTTGAACAGGAACAACGGAGTCGAATTGTCCAATCGCGTTAATCAAACGAGTTGAAAACAATACTAATTCGCTGCCATTAAATGTGGGGGTGTCCAGGGTGTAGCCGCCACTGCATTAAGTACTTTGTGTTACATTGCTTTGTATGACAAGTGCTATAGAAATAAATATTGCTTGATGAAAGACAAACCCAGTGGAAAGCAATGGCTGTGGTATGTTTCTACATCTAAGGACCCTTTGTGTGAGTGGCCCAATGTTGGACCAGAATGTGACACACTTTTCAACTAGACAGATGGACTAACTCCCACAAGACTATTGGTGGTCACAACCAAACGCCAGCTAGACACAATTTGGCAGCTATTTCAGATGGCTGTTAACCCTTTCTTTTACATCCTCAGCGTACCGTGCACTAATATAGCTGTAAATGTCAGTACTGGAGATGCATCAATATTTCACACACTTGTGGTTATCTTTTAACTAGAAACATGGCAATATAGGATTCTTTACCATTGTGATATGGTTAACTACAAGGCCATAAATGTTTGTATGGCTGTGTAACACAATTGATAGACTGAGACTTAAGTTGTAGTTTTAAGTTATTCATTTTTGTTTGCTTGCTTTGTAAATTATGCTGTTAAGCGAAGTTCACAGTGATGCTTGGTGCATTGTAGAGAGGGGTTGCAGAGAGATGAAACCATTGCCCAAAATACAGATGCTTCATTAGGCCAGCAATGGGGCTTTGATATTGTTATTTCCGTTAATATCTTCCAAGCATCAGTCTTGCAGGAACATCGTACAGTAGAGGACGTCGTTGCTTTTTGCTCGCAGTCCAGAAGCACTTTGGGGCCGCGTGCTCAGCAGTGCAGATGCACTAAACTATGATGGAGGCCGACCCTATAAACCGCACTATCATTAGCCAGCAGACGGCGGTGTATATAGTAATGTTTGCTTGAGAGTGTTCTCCCCATGCAAATGCGAGAGGTAAAAGAGAAAAAGGCAGCCGGTTTTAATTGTGCCGGGAAAATACTTAAAGGCATTTAGAAGGTGGACAGTGGTAAACTGTCAGAGCGCAGAAATACTGTAGCGTGCTAACATTTAAAGTGCGAACGCACACTAGTTTGAGTTACAGCGCTGTATAAGGCGTTTCATGCAACAACAGATTCAACACAAATAAAGGCTATTTAGACTGCTTGCATTTCCCAGAGTGTGCGTGTGTCACGCACGCACGTGCATTAGATTGACGTCTCATTCAGGGCATCTCCTTGCCTCACAGCCAGTGTCTGACGTGTCAATAGAATGCTGATGGGATGTTTGACGTATCTGATGTGGTATGTCCTCAGTTACACTTTACATGAATTGAATCATGTGTATTATATGACCACTGGGATGCAGAGCAGTGCAAGGAAGGGCCGTGCACGCACGCTGCCAGTATGTGCATGGAGACATATCTGGCATTGCTTGCTTTGTCCTGTCCAATGGTGTTGATTCATGTCCAAGCCAATCCTGTACAACGCTGCTTCAGTCCTTATGAATGGAGATGATTTAGAATGTACACATCCAGCCCTAGCTGCCCTAACCTCCCCATAGGCCTAGGTACTAAAGCTTCAGATGGAACTGGTGCTTGACAGATTGATACCTCGTGGTAATAACCCAGCGC
>JAODUH010049908.1:31220-44176 GCA_027564835.1 Typhlichthys subterraneus
CCCATAGGCCTAGGTACTAAAGCTTCAGATGGAACTGGTGCTTGACAGATTGATACCTCGTGGTAATAACCCAGCGCAATGCAGTTTCCAGACTATAATTGCAGCAAAATAAAGCTTTAGGTATCTGCAGTTTAAAATAACAGCCTTGTCATTTATTGAAACGTACTCTTATATTTTCATATTAGGGCCATGTATTGATTTTTGGTCTCTTTCAAAAGACATGACACTTTTCGTACCAACCTGTCACATAGGCTACTATCGAAAGAACCGAAGTTTATATACGTTTTTTGTTTTGTTTCCTGACATGTTATTTCCTCTTTAGTTCTTCTGTCCATTAAGTTGATCTCTTAGTGTTTCTCCACGCGAAGCGACGTCGGCTGGGGATTTGAGTGATGTGGCGGGGATGTGTTTGGGTCTGTTCTTTGGGCCTGCTGGATTTAAAATAGCTGTTTATCCTGCGTAGCCCAGGCACAGTATGCATGCATTAGGCCTGTTGCACATTGCACGTACTGTAGAGTTGATTCCTTGCACACTGCCTACGGCAGATCTTATCCATCATTTGTCATTTGCTCTTGATTTACGTTGCACTGGATTGATCGTGCAGTATTAACATAATAATATGCACGTTTTAGGACAGTTATGTAGAATTACAAATATATTAAGTTAACATATTTGTGACAATTCAGGCCAGCAACAACTATTGTAGTTGTCTATTTTGTATTACTATCGTGCCAATTTAATGACCTGAGCAGTTAAGATAATTTTGATAGCAGCAGATCAACAACATAGTTGGAAGCTAGGCTACCATGAGCATTTGTTGATAGCATGTAGTATAATCAGAGGAACGGAGCAGTCGAGCTACAACAGAACCAGAGAAAAGAGCTACTACGGGAGCCTGGACATACCAAACCGCATATTCTCTTGTGTTTTCAGTCAACGCAGGGGAATAGAACAGTTGCGTACTCTCTAGCTGGGCGGTGAGTCAAACGCGTCTAGACAACACCGGTGTCTGGGTTGTACATGGAAAACAATAGGGGTGTCTGTCTTGACACGCGTCCTACGCCTCCGGTGTGCGTCGGGCTTAACACTGGCTGAAGCCAGTCAGAAGAAGAGTGAAAACACATTTTCCATCGAAAAGCCTTTTGTGCTGCTCTTCTATTTAATTCTAATAAAACTGAAGCTATTGCAGCACTATGCTAACCTCTTTAGGAAACGGCATTGTCGTTATCGAGACTCTCACGCTTGCCTGTCCACCTATACCACAATGTTTTTAATGGTATTGATTTATCACAAGTTAAGGTATTAAACTAAACCCAGATCTGTAAATGTAAAAGCTTACCCAAATGCAGAGTTTGCTGTATTTTGGTTGTGAGTCATCTCTTGTGTCTGGGTGGGACATTCCCAAAACAATCAGTGTTTAACAGCGGATGGTCCGACCAAAACAGTATACATATGACCTCTACTGATTGACCTTATAGTTGGTCTCTTTTCATTTACCACTCAATACATGTATTGGCAGCAGATTGTACGAACCATGTACCGGTACAATGCTATGGTGACCATGCAACAATTCTTTAATTAAAGCTTTGGTGATTTAATTTTAATGAGTAAGAATTGTACTCGGACAGATGACAGCAGTTTCAGTTTGCTGTTTTTAGTTTGTGAGCCATATTTCACATTTAATTGGCTGGCTATAAGATCATGCCTGCCAGGCAGACCTGAAGATGTGTGGGTCTTTCCAGACATTCATATTATATAGATACCCTTCTTTGGACTGACTTTTAATTTCCCAGGGTGTGCGGCCGAAGTTTGTTCGTCATAAATCTCCTTGCCTGCCAGGCTCTGAACTTGGATTTTTCAGCCAGTGTTTTTGCCAGCCCATTTACAGCAAGAGACCAAATGAACTTGCCGAGGCAAAGTCATCTTTCAAAATGGACATGGGAGACGGAGTTTCTTACACTTGAACAAATCTAGTCAATGTTTTGATGGCATAACTTGCATTACTTACAATTACATCTCTCAGGGCCAACTCTTATTGTCGTATAAAAAGTTTGATCCATGCTTTTCTCGTAATTACCTTAATTTACCTTAATTCAAGACATACTCTCATGTTCCTACTGGGAGAGGCAGAGAAAGAATATCAGCAACACACACACATATATATATCCTAACCTCGCAAACTAGGGCTTCTTGAGCCTATCCACTTGATTGGCTCCTCAGATAGTTTGGTAGACTGTAAGAGATCAGCTGTATGTTCTCATTATTACAACAACAGTTTCACTCTGTGAACACTGAAATGACTGCATAACATCCTGAGCATCTTTGCATCAGCTCAGTGTAATTGGTCTGTGGTTGCCTCTATTAGGCCTTGTTGTCTATTGAAATGTGTGAACTGTACTAAGGCACAACATTTCAATAACATGCTTTTTGTTTGTTGTGGTGTGAAAATAATTGACTGTTATGTTAACTAAAAAGGTTCCATTTCAAATAAATGATCTGCAGAACAAATGTAAAAATAATCCCTTTAAACCCCACAAACCACCCTTATACATTACATTTCAGGTTCAAGGATGAGATGGCCTCATTAATTCTGAACAGATTATACCACCAGTGTGAGCTCATCTTGACCTCCTGCTGGTTTCTCTCTGTAGATTTCCAGTGGGTCCAAGGGGATGTCTGTGAAGTCCAGCTCATGGTCTACAACCCCATGCCGTTTGAACTGCGAGTGGAGAACATGGTTGGTATAACACCATTACTGAAATAACAGGCTGACAGCCAACACATTTGCTGCAGGTTTCAGTGTCAGCCCAGAGGTTTCTAAAATATCTTTGTGCGTCGTCACCATTTTCCCCCTAGTGATAATGCACTGTAGCGCTTGATATGCTAATGAATTAAGGCTAAAAAGCCGTAAAATAATTTTTTTTGACACGTTAATACATTAATTGTATTGAATTAGGGGAACAAGCTATGGTGCTATTCATTCCACCCCCCCCCCCCCCCTGCTTCTTTTATTCATTTCTTTTTCATTTCTGTTGAACAAGATGGCTTCTTTATTAAGGTGAGTAAGAGGCAATTGAATCCACCCCCCTTGGCGTCAAATCATGTTTGAAAATAGTCCATAAACCATCAGGGAGTCCAGTTTAGCCGTACTGTTTAGTGGCCGCTTAGCATCAATAGCATTTTGAGAAGCATGCATTAAAGGCTTTTAAGAAGCCAATATTACAGGAAACCCAACTGTTGCACTGCCTGAGTCGTCAGCGCTGCCTTGCTGTCCGTTATCTGCCCTTCGTAAGCACAAAAACAAAACTGCTTTGTCAAGTCCTCATACGTAGGTAAGGAAATGGCCGTGTTGCTGGTTGACAGCCTATTATTTGTTTGTATTTATGCTTATTTTTTATTTTTTTTTAAAGCAATGATGCGGCCGAGGTGAGAATGCGGAGCTGTCATCTGGCTCAGTCAGGAGCGGGCCAAGAGAGGCTTTCCCTCATTTGATGTGGCGAGGCACAGTGTGCTTGTTCACAACGCACTGCCCACTGCTATTATTGATGTAGCCTTTAATTATTTTCCCGACGCTCTGCGGCAAATTGCTGTGAAAGGCTTGCTGGCATGCTGGAGGGTTAACGGGGGCCAGGACCCCCGACAGTGGCTGCTGTCTCGCAGCAGCACCTAGGTCGAGGCCAAATGTACTCGGACAGGTCCGGCTGGGCTATCCAGCGTCACCCTGTCGCGTTGTAATGGTGCACGCTGACATTCGCAGACACTGCGGACGAAACCCAATTCTGAACATCTGGCCAGTGTTCACCCTTCAGGAGAAAGCACAGGCTGTTATTTCTGTCACTGTGTGTGCGTTGAGTGGAAAATGCAGAACAGAGGCATTGGACAGGAAGAATATTGTAAGGCCAACTGGATGAATAATAATTTTCTGTGGGAAGCTAGAAACATTGCTAGTGCAAACAAATGCCTTTGCAATCATGCGCATAGGACCGCTACTGTACACAGGTGCGCACGCCCGCGCACCCATGCGCTCAAATTGGTTTGTCATGAACTCATTTCCACCCGAGAGTGAATTGATCAGAGCACAGATGGAAGTGGAAGACCCCTTACTGGTCCACAGCATCTGGCAGCTTCAGGTGCCATCGCCGCGACAACTGTCTGGAGAGGGGCATCTTCTCACAGTTGTGCCTTTCAGCGCATTGTGGGCCCAGAAATGTGATAGAAACCATGTTGATGCTTTTTGTATTTGTTTTACATGACATTCGGAAACAGTAGAAACCCTTTGCTGAGACGATACCGTTCAGTCAATACACCAGACCGGCGTGAGCAAAGTATCAACTGTAGTTTAATAGTACCTTAAGGTTAAGGTACCTTAAGTAAGGTTTAGTACCTTTAGTTTAATCCAGTTAAAGAAGTACAACAAAAGAGGCCTGAACACATATGTATATAGAAGCTCCTCCAGCCAATACACACCCCACACTAAGGATTCCTCCTTTCAAGACAGGCCCACACGGTACTGTACACACACACGCGTGCACACACTTCCAAAGGCACTGTCTTGTTTACCTGTCACCAAGGTGACCTGGCACTCCTGCAGCTGTTTTCCACAGTCGCCACACGACTTCAGCGGTAATGCCCAGACTGCCTTTGTTTGATTGAGTTAGTAGCATCGCCCTTTTATTTCCCTCTCATAACTCTAAGCACACAGTAATCACACCACGGGAATAGATGGTAGGTGGGATATTAGTCACTTGCAAAGGAGGGTTTAGACTGTATATTCCAATTATTTGTTAGAATCTATAATGATGCTCATTTATAGGCTTGGTTTTTAAATGTATTGTTTAATGCTTTCTGTACCAGTGGTGTTAATCACACGTTACAGCAAAATGAAAGGTAATTTTCAATACCATCACCAATGTGAGATTGTTATTGTGAGTGAAACGTGTGTTAATGTATCTTAATGCTGTAGTGTTCCAATCAAGCCAATCCAATGAAGAAACGTATCATCTGATCGAGTAAGGGAACAGACATTGTTTGAATCACAGCCACATCCCCCGAGGATGTTCAGCCCGACGTTACATCACCACCCCAGCCAATGTAAATAGATTCCACAGAGATACTGTAGGCCTTGGCAACGCCTTCTAAAGTTAGCCGCATGATGCAAGTGTGTATTCATAGCGCCTGTACTGGCCGGTGGGAATCTAAATTGGCGGAACACCTTTAAACGCTTTACCTATGTCCTCCGCCCTCCAATTGTGAGTGCCTGTAAGGCTCATTTTCAATCTCTGTCTGTCGCTCAAGGTGCCAACAAGAGCAATTTTCTCCACGGGGAAACGTCCTTCACATGCTGAGCGTTATTTCATCTTCAACACACCAGTGCATGTAGCTTCCTGCTGAGGCTGAATTGCAGTTAGAAAATAAACTTTTCTCCACTCGCTCAATTCATCATAAGACCCTTTTTATAAATATATATATTTTTTTTTTGTTTGTTTACAAACTGAGGACATGCATCCAATCTGATCTCATATTATAAGTTGATCCTAAATTTAACTTACTTTACGGTTGCATTGTAAATTCTCATGGCGTGTGCCACATGCTTTTAAGTGCGTCCTTATGCTAGCATGAATAATTCCATTGACTCCATTGTCTTGAAAGTAGACAACACTGATGTGTGTGTATGTATATGTGTGTATATGTGAATGATGGCTCTTCTCTAATGGCTTGTCTGTATTTCCATTTTCCTCCATATGCCAATGATGGGTACCATTTTGTCCTCCAGGGTTTACTTACCTCAGGAGTGGAGTTTGAGTCCCTGCCAGCTGCCCTGTCGCTACCTGCGGAGTCTGGACTTTACCCAGTCACCCTAGTTGGTGTTCCACGAACTTCAGGCAACATTACAGTCAACGGTGAGGCCAAGGGTCAATAGGATCAATCATCACAACATTAGGAAGACTATGTGCAGACAACCTTGTAAACACAACATGCGTTAGGGATGAGTATTGGCAAGAATCTGGCGATACCATATCACGACACAGGGACCACAATTTGATATATTGCGATTTCTCATTTGTTGGAAACTCATAGCGGTAAGTGTGGCGCCGCTGCAAAAAATATCAAACACTTATGTAAAACTTGCTCAGGGACCGCAGATGGAACTTAGCTTAAACGAGCATCTTACCTCTCATTTTAATGCATTTTGTACATGGTCCCTTTTACAAATCCATTTTTGTAATTTCTTTTATCGATGCAATGTTTTAGAGAATCGATGCAGAATCTCGCAGCATAATATCGCAATGTATTTTCTCACACACCTATCATGCATCTTATACACCGGGTCTGATTACTCACTGTAGTCAGGGCTTGGTTAAATGGACGCATGCAAGTAAGGCGGTCGCTCCCGTCTCCTACAGAGCTCGAGTAGCAGTCTGGAAATAGCATCCCTCTAGTCTGGTGTTCATTCTGCCATATTTGGCTCCATCACTTATGACCTACTCTTAACCAGATAGCCAAACCAGTGTCTGATCTTCAGTTCCACAATGGAATGATTATGGGGGTATCTCCTCTCTTTATCTGTCTTCAGCATCTCAGCGTCTCTCACCCTGTGTTTATCTTCAAGCACAGGTTACCACACGTCTGTGTTCGGTGTCACCAGCGACTGTGTTCTGGATGAGCTGATTGGCGTGAAGACCGGCGGCTGTTTGGTGGAGGTCATACCCTCCCTACCCCGCCTACAGCTCAGCACGTCATTGCCCAGGTCAGACCTAATGCTTATTTTATGTGTAATAATATGGCGGGATCAGCGGCGGTTCTGGATGTTCCGTTGCCTTAGGCAGGACATACAAATGCCACTCTTGGAATATCGACAGTGTTTATGTGTTATGTCAATGACCAAGCCTTAACAAAATAGTTTTGTTCACAGCCTTAAACTGATTAGGGGTGCGCAAAAGACCGCCTCAAATTCATGACTACTGCCTAATGGGAGGGCCGGCCCTGGGCTGTACAGTATTTTATACAGGGACAAAGTCTACACGATGTGCAAAGGTGAAATATTATGAGAGAATAATTGTATGCGGTACTGATTTTTGGCAAGGGGCCATTGTGGGTGCTGGATAATGCACTGATGATGAGAATTGAAGATTACTGCTGTTCCATTCTGGGTTGTACAGATGAGAAATAAATTAGACTAATAGCAGAGTGTGTCACACTAAGACACTTATGGTATTTAACTATATTCCACGACATGCACAGTGCTCCATATTACAAAATGTAATAATAGAAATGTGACACTTTTGACACTGAGAAGTTAGCACAGATGTCAATTTGCCGTATGTCAGTGGTACATTATGCATGGCAGGCTCGACCTATTCACTATATGCTGGTAATATTACCATATGGTTTAAGTTAAGTAATGAAATCTTGCTGGGGTGTTGATGAAATGTATTTGAAAGCAAATCTCCTTACTTTATTTTCTTAGCCTTCACAAAGCTTTTGATGTGAAGGTCTTTTAATTTTTCTTGTGCCCCAAGGGTACAGCAGTAGAAATATGATGCGATTGAAGTTGAAATGCCTTTCAGGGTCTGGTGGGAGACTTTGTCGTGAGTCTAAGAAGTTGCTGGCTCATCTTTCAGGCCCTCGCATCCTGGTGGACTCTAGCGCAAAGCAGCTTCCATTTTTTCACACCATTGTTTAACTTATTATTCATTGTGACATTAAAATCTATGATGGCTTTTTATCTTTAATTCTACCGTAAAATGAAAACAATGGAAACAATATTTTACAAGTAATTATTTTTTAGCAGACTTTGTGCAGAAATAGGAGGCACATATATGTATATTGAAATATCCTCCATTCTAGAGGATACAATCACAAAATCTATTGTCTGTTAAGGTGAGTTTACATAAAGTTATTACATCAGCTTTCTATCGTCTCTCTCCCACTGTGAAAACTGATAGCGGTCTCAATGTGAATACACTTCTAATACCACCGTGCCCATATGCAGTGTGTATCTGTGCCTATATGTTGTTGTCGTCTGCCAGTGTGAAAAGCAGGACACTGCAGTCCTTCACGGCCGTTGCCTTCAGCGAACAGCCGTGGTTTTATAGGAGGATCTGAGGCAGGCTCGTTGATGTAAGGCCAATGTGTGTCCTAATGTGGACTGACAGCATTATTACTGTAAGTAAATCGCTCGTTAGCCATCTGAGATGCTCACCGAAGGATGAGGCAATGAGGCTGCAGATTAGCCTGTCAGAGAGACGCAATTATAACACGGAAAACACACATTGATTTGTGTATGCCCAAGCAGCCCATTTATTCAGAGATTTATAGAATGCTGGGAGCGCGAGCGCCGCACATGTCTTATTACAGATCGCAAACAGCTTGTTGATTCATGTGCATGTGAATGCCTGCGATATCCATTGTGTAAACAGCCCACCGTGCATGTGGCTATTAGGATGGTGATCTCATTCACTTATTTATTCTGTGTGTGAAAATGAAGTGAAGCAGATAATGGTAAATTTAAACAAATGCAACATTTGTGAGAGTGGTCATTGTGGAGGAGGCTTAATGTGAGATGTTTTTTTTTTTAAAGTAAAAGTAAAGCATTTATTTTTGTATGCACATCCAGCCCTATACAGTATATCTTATATTCTTATTTATTATATAGTTAAGTCCCACACAATGTGTAAAATATATGTTATGCTCCGTAATAAAAACATTCCTGACATTGTGCCGAGATGACAAATTCTCACAAAATGTATGGTTGTGAATGATTATATTAGGAGTGAAGGTACAGGAAGTTACTCAGGACAATTGAGCAAGAATGAGCAGCTATTTGAAAAAATCCATCCAGCCCTTCTTGTCAGATGCAAGATGTCCTTACCAATCACATTCATGCCTTCATTTATTTTCTGGTGGGTGATTGTGATTGGTAGCAACAGCTAGGGAACACACTTTTGCTCAACTCTCCAAAATTGCCTTTTTTTTTTATACGCGAGGCCTTTCTTTCCCTCCGGCAGGTCAGCCAACACATTGCAGCCCCTGGCCAAAGAAGAAGTGTCCAGCAGTGTCTCTGTGCAGCTGTTCAACGGCGAGACCCAACAGCTCACCGTCACCTTGGAGAACATCGGAAAGGAGGATATCGAGTCTCTGGAGGTCACCTCCAAGATGGTCACCACCAAAGGTCTGTACCTCTCGCGTGGCGTTGCCATCATAGCGCTGTCTGCCCTAGCTGCATACCAGAGACGTAATGAACGCGGAGATTAGCATCATTTAGCTAGATCGTTGCTGATGTCTGTTGCCTGTGACAGGTGCTGTCTTTGATGGACGCTCTCACCTCCCTCACGGGCCCTCTCCTTTGGCCCTTTGTGCCTCTGAGGGGGCTTCCTATTGTTTGATCCTGCTCTTCTCCTGCATCCCAGCCCCCGCTGCCTTTGTTCAACACCTGCTCTGCTCTTCTGATCTCTGCTGCCTGTACGGCTCCTCTCTCTCTCTCCCCATTCTATTACTTTCTGTTCATTGTCGCTACCATCTCCCAACCTGACGGGAGCAATGTTCTCCATACAAAGCGTTTTCAAACCATATTTGAGTCATTTAATGTAGCTCCATTTTTCACGTACATTGCCCTGTTAATTTCAGTACACAGGTGTATACAGAGGTAGCATTACATCCCAGCTAGGGATGCTCAATATATCGACAGTATAGTATCGCAATTTCACATTGCGTAGTAATATAATGAAACTATTGCAGGAAGTGCAATATTCAGTTTATTTTGTGAAGAGATGCATTCATTGGCTGTTTGGCTTAGTTGTGTTTGATTTAGACAGAAAGTAAGATGCGTGGCTGAGGAAGCTAATGACATATAATAGAGATTGCAGAGGAAACATTAGTGTCCAATAAGAATACCTCCTCGGTATCTTGGAATTACTGTTGTACCAGTCCAATATGACTGTCAGTTGAAGATGTGTTGTTTTGATATGTTATGAACATATTTAGATGCATGTTCTTATAACCTTTGTGTTTTTATGTTTAAAAATATTAAAATAAATATTGATATTGCAATTTTCATGATCAATATCACATTTTGTCATTATCTTACACCTCTTATACCCCCCTGCCTTGCTTCCAATCAAGCTTCTTCATTTTTTTAATGGTACACACTTGACACTGACGTTTATGCTTTAAACGCTGTGGCAGTTGTTTTGAAATCACAGAAATATCAATAAAAAGAAATAGTTCTGTAACTGCAGCTAAACTAAACAATTGGCCATTATACTACTCACTGGGTTTTTCCCAATTAATTCTACTATTCTTTTTCTGTATTTCAAAATGATAAGAAATCATATTCAATTTACAAGAATATACTGTCAGAAAATTGAGACAGGCCTACTTTAGGCCACAAAAAATACAAAAAATAACTTGCTCACAATCATTGTAAAAATACTGTTTTCTTTAGCTTCTCTGCCATGTTTGTCTTTGTTTATTTTTTAGCTACCGCAGCTGCACCCGCTGCTTGCCTCAGCATAATGAGATGGTTTGTTCTAACGTGAACAATATTGAACTCTGAGCCCAGGCAAGATTAGTTAATTCATACATTGCTTTGATAATGTTATTATATTAAATATTGTCATTTTAAAATCTACATCAATGTAAGTGTTATTGATAAACAGCAACACAAATAACATTTTAAGATTGAGCTCCCATGGCGAGTAGTGCTATTTTTATAACATGCTCTGCGGGCAACTCTCGTCTTCCCTGCGGGCGACCAGGTGCCCGTGGGCACCGTGTTGGGTACCTCTGGTATAGACACACTCACGTGTGTCTTATAGAAAATGTATCCCCTGCCAAAAACTGATTGCCTTTTTTGGGAGTGCGAGTAACAGCTGTTTTTATCTGTATCATTGGTCATATCGTGCAAAGACATTACGTTTTTGATAATAGCAAAGATAGATGTGTTTAACTTTAATGTTTATTTTTTTAACTGAATAATCACTAATTGTGTTATGTTAGCCAATATGCTAGTAGCCTAGACTAGGCATATCTTCCTCATCCTCTAGCGGACAAGGAGAGCTGCCATGTCGTGCTATAGTAACCCTTCATTCACGATATAATACGTGCTTGAACATGTTAATAGGTGGCTCATTAAAAGGTTGAGCAGTGGCTGCAGTCAGTTAATGCAACAAAGATGAAACGTGTGGGTAAAGGATGACATTTCCAGTGTGACACGTTTCCTCAGCCAGGGGCTAGCTCTGTGAGGCTCTGTCTTTGAGGGTGCCCATCAGGAACACTCACTGTAGAGCAGTAGTTCACACACACTTTGACCCATTAGCCCCTTATATAAATGGTTTATTTTATTGTCATATGTAGTCTCAGATCAATTTGTGAATAACTGTGTGTGATGTGTAATTTCAAGTAGAAGTTGTCTTGTGACCCACACCTTGTATCCTCACTCCGATGAGCATACGCTGGTTCATCTAGCAGTGAGGGAGGAGCTCCTCTGTGCCACATCATGTGGTGTGATGTAACCGTGTGGTTCATTACCTTCATCAAGATGAAGGCATGTTCCACAGCAGAGCTTGGGGGCCTTCGAAGGCCATTTCATGTCGCATCAGTTTCCCCGTGGAGCAATCTTCATTTTTCTCATTTGTGTTGCAGCATGCTTCTAAAGACGAGATATTGCCTAAAGTGAGCTGTAAGGTTTAGTGATAACCAAAGAGCACATTACTAAATGCTAAAGCTTTTATAGTTATGTGTCTATTTAGTCGAGCTGCAAAGAGCTACTACTGTGTCTGATTTTACCGTCACCTAGGAACTTATGAATGCCATTTATTATTATTATTTCTTTTTTTAAAGCCTATTTTTGCATATTATGCAGTCTAAAATGGAGGCTGTCCTACCTGGCCAGAAAAAATAATTCACTAATTCTTTAGTAATCATTACAATTTTGTGTTGTCGTCCAAACAAGCTTTTCCTCTAAGCCTGTTAGGATGGACGAAGCTGGATAAGCACCGTTTATATACACGCGCCATTATATTAGTATATAGTCTACTCTTTGAGTTATTATTTCCTTATCTTATTTCATTTTAGCAGTTACTCTTTTCTGATGGGGAATTTAATCTGCCTCACAGCAAGGGCTTGTAATATTCTGAGAATTTACTCTGTGAAATAAACTGGAACATTGTAAGATGCTTACACACATCAGGGACATGTTTGTTTACCAAATCTGTTGTGTATCAGCCTTTCACATTGACTAGAATGTAGAACCTATTTGCTCTATTGGCCTTGGTGTGCAAGGCAGTGCCAGCAAGAGAAAGACAACATATTGACTTGTTTAACTGTTTCCTTTTTGCCTGCAGAGCAATGGAGCTTAGCTATTAAGATGCACAGACACGTGCATACGGTAATACACCAAATGGAGGGTCCACGTGTGTGTGTGTGTGGAGGGGGTTCTAGTACTGTACATATGTGAAGTACCTCAAGAAGAGCATAGGGCTGTATGTGGGATTGAGAAGGTGCACATTGGTTGAGAGGAAGAGGTTATTCTCAGGTCACAGCCTGAGAGGGTCGTTTCCACTCCACACAGGTTACATAAGCACGTCTGCCACCTTGTTAGTCTACTGTTGCCAAGGCCGATGGAGACACCGGGTTGCTCTGTAACAAGTCTGTCTTACCATAAATTGGAACCAGTTGTTGTTTTTGCATCTCCACCGTAGCTCAATGAAGAGTTAAGCCTGTCGTCACATTGTCCGTAGTGGCAGCGGTTGTCTGAGCAGAACATCTGGTGGGTTCAGCGTTCAGTGGAGCGACCCCTGCCCACAAGCCACGTTTGAAACAGTTCCTCCTTCCCAGTCTTTTTTGAGAGGCTCATGATTAACACAAATTGGTATGTGCTAAGGGTGCACAATATATCGATTCAGTATCGTTATCGCAATATCACGTTGCGCAATATCATATCGAAGATGTTGCAA
>JAODUH010049909.1:3548-19174 GCA_027564835.1 Typhlichthys subterraneus
CAGTTTTAGCAAATATGACTAAATATTATTTTGATACACTTACAGTACAAAATCACAGTTTTAGCAAATATGACTAAATGTTATTTTGATACACTTGCAGTACATAATGACAGTTTTAGCAAATATGACTAAATATTATTTTGATACACTTACAGTACAAAATCACAGTTTTAGCAAATATGACTAACACAAGTTGCCTACAGCAGCTTTCAAGTTTGTTGTTTTTCCTGGGGGAGCATGGCCAACTTCATGAATGTCTGGTGAAGTCCCTGGAGGTAGCGATCTGGATCAGACTGCTCCACCCACATCGTGCGCTTCGGCATTGATCCCGATGGGCGGTTACAACTCCTGCAAAATCGGAAGCGTAAACTTCGCCTTGCATAGACATGGACGGACGAAGTGATACTTTGTGTTTCTTCGTCAATGGAAAAAAGGTATGGGAAATCTTATTGCGTGTTGTTTTGACATCGATTAGATCGAATCATGCATAATTGTGATTAGTTTTTTGAAAGTGTCCATTCCCAAGTGTTGCCCAAATGGCCATCAGAGGTTGGCCTGTCACGCACCGTATCTTTTCCCAGGTGTAGCCTGAAAACGTCTTGAAATAATCGACAAAAACGAACGATATTTTGGTTCTGCAGCAACATTGCATTTGTAGAATTGATTTGCACCTACAGTACCCGGGGCGGTAGAATAGGGAAGGGGGTGGAGCATGATCTTGTAGGCTTACAACCCTATTCTTACAACAGAATATTTACTTGAAACGGCGGTCCTTTCGTTTTAAATGTGTCACTGCAAAGGCGCCCAGCCTCTAGGCTTGCGAAATAGTAAATGTTCTGTTTTTTTTTTCAACAAACAAGCAGCTATCTGTGTGGTATAGCGCACATTGAACCATCGATAACGCACCCCTGAAAATATACTTTTTTTTTATGCGCAGGGTGCTAAAATAATTGTCCCCATCCTGAAATTGCCTGGTGGCTGATGCACGCATGCATTCGTGACGTGCAGCACAAAATAAGGGTCATGGTTTGGGGTTTTGAGAATGTGGTCAGTCACCCTATAGAAGCAGAACTTGATAAAAGCAGACTTGCATATAACTTTGGTCTGTAGGTGACTGGACACACTAGAAACACATATGTGTATGTGTCCATAGCCTAAATATACAGTATAATAAAATGGGATTTTGTTGATGATGCTGAATCAGTCTGACTGATTCCATTTTATGTTTCCCAACCAGGTGACAGAGAACCATGCAGATCCAGAGACAATGCTTTTATCCTATCTCAGGGAAAAGCGTATCTTTTACCATGAATACCATGTTTGTAGTTAGTATTAATTTGATGACTTCTTAATATCATCATTATTACTATCGGTAATAACCACACACACAGCCAACCTTAACCTAGACTCCAGTGAGGTTAACAGGAACCAAGTATGGCTGCGGAGGTGGAGGTTGCGGGGCCTGCACAGTCATGGTATCCCACTACCAGCCTACAACCAAAACCATCCTGTATCCTTCCTATGCTATACACCTAGCGTTAGCCAGCCAATCAGGTTGGTCGGAAAAAATATATTAAAAAATATTTCTTATACTTCATGTATATAAACAGTTGGCCCATAACCTCAGCAAGGAGTACCCTATAAGCAATTTTTTCTAGATTTTACACAACATTGGATTTGTCTACCTGCTTTCAAGATGCAGAGTGGCGTCTTGAAACACACATCAATCTGTCAATCATTGTTTTATTAGACGTTCTGGTTCATGCTGTTGTACATTGGTCTGTAAATCATCTCTCAAGTATCTAACAGTCGCTATGACGGAGCTCTAGGCATCTGTTGGGACACTGTAATGCTCAGGATGCTTTTGGCTGTGTTTCCCTTTACTCTTCTGTGACTCTAGGCATTACTCGGTTAATGCCTGTCTCGTGCCTGTGTGTCAGCTTCACGGAGCTGCAGTCACCACCGTGGAGGGTATCGGCAGCACCAAGACAAGGATTCACCCTGTGCAGGTCGGCAGCCATGTTTAACCTTTGACATGTCATCATGAACGTAGTCAAAAGCTTCACCCTTCATTTGAAGAATACCTTTGGATATGCAAAGGTACTAACCTCTCCTTCATAGGTTTAGAAAACTTGGCGTTGACAATAGGGGCAAGGGTAGGGAACGGTCAATTATTTAGGAACATATGAAAGGTTTTGGGGGCAGTTCTGTTCCTGACATAGATCGAGGAGGGTGCCAATTCAATGGCACAAAAGTTAGAGTGACAAGTGATAGGCTTCTAAATGACACACAGTAATATTCCATCAGCTGGTTAAACCAGCAGACAGGAAGCTCGCCTAACACTAGAGGACTATGTGTTGCTTGCAGGAGCGTATAGCCAAGGCTCATGGCTCCCAGTGTGGCTTCTGTACCCCGGGCATGGTGATGTCCATGTACACACTACTGAGGAACAAACCCCAGCCCACTATGGAGGACATCACCAATGCCTTGGCAGGTACTGCAAATACACACACCGCATTCACTCAGACACTAGAGGCATTTACAACTGATGGCATTATCTTTCTTTCTTAAGGTAATTTGTGTCGGTGTACTGGCTACAGACCCATAGTTGATGGCTTCAGAACGTTCTGCCAGGTACTGTACGGTGCTTTACTCTCGCTCCTCATCACTTATTTGTTTAGTCACATTCATTTAAATACGTTTACTATTGCTGCCCATTGCTTTGTTCAATGAAATCTATGAAAAACATTAAACAACAGCTACAGTATAAATGGAATGTTGTGAAAGCATGGGTTAAACTTGAAATTAGAGGGGCTATATTCAGGTTTAACCAGCTATAAAATGCAAAGCCAGCATTAGGACAACATTGTCCTTTTGAATGTGGCACACATAACATTGCATCTTCATTGCAGTAAGCGGTAACCATATTAAATCCTACAGAGTTCCAGCTGTTGTCAAACCAGTGGTAATAGTAGCTGCTGTATGGACAGGGAGGAAACCATGGATAAACCAGAACACGTGGGTCTCACTCCTACAACTTTTGTTATTAAAAGCACAACAAGAGAACAAAATGGAACATTATCTATCTATCTATCTAGCACATGAGCCCATATTCCCAGCTTTATCATAAAGGAGCGCATGTTTTAATCTCCCTAACATTCCTCCACATGATTCAGGACGGGCCACGGTTGTTTGACAAGGATGATTTCCTACCGCTTGATTCTTCACAGGAGCTGATCTTTCCACCAGAACTGATTGTAAGTTGCTAGATAACATCATGTCAAATAGCATGAATGAATAACAAATATTCACAGCAATTTAGCGGATTTTGTGACAGCTGCAGGGGGCTCATTCCACCCAGACACTATTCATATGACTACTAAAGGATTGTTCAACATGGAGATCAGAGTGTGGTGACATTATCTTTGAGATGTGAAAGAATAATGAAAGGTTCACGTCTCCTCCCCTCCTCCCCCCTCCCCTCCTCCCAGCTGATGGCAGAGAAGGAGCCCCAGCGTACGCAGACCTTCCATGGGGAGAGGATGAAATGGGTGTCCCCGGTTTCCCTGGAGGAGCTGCTCCAGCTCAAGGCCAGACACCCCCAGGCTCCTCTGGTCGTGGGCAACACCAATATAGGTTAGATATAGCCCCCCCCACTCCTTCTTACACACACACACATGCACACACACACACACACACACACACACACACACACACACAAGTTGAGCTATGGCTCTGTTTAAAGGTACATTTATGTAAGCTGTGGTTAAAACTTGCAAGAAATGTATTTCCTACAATCATTTACATTTAAATTAACATCCTATAGCTCTTCTAAATGTGTTGAATGTAACACTTTTACTCTCCTTGTAATACACTAGAATCCAGGTCACTTAACCAAGGTCTCTTGTTTAAAGACCTATGCTGATCATCAGATTCTGTAATAATTAACACTAAGTTGTATTCATTGTATCTTATGTTCAAGGTCTGGATATAAAGTTTAAAGGTGTGGTGCACCCGTTGATAATATCACCTACCAGAGTTCAGGAGCTTTTTGATGTCACCCACACCACACATGGTAGGTAGTACCTTCTACTTAATCTCAATAATGCTTCTGATATGTACAACTGGCTCATATACTGTAGATTCTCTATTTGCACACATGCTTTATGGGTCTGCTATTAAGTGTATTTGTAGCAAGCATACCCAGCAGCAAATGACTGTTGGTTCTTTAGTCATTGTCAGACTCAGGGGAAATCCTGTGAAGTTGGCATCCCACATGACAAGAATGTGAATACATTTATTTTGATTAGTTTATGCATGTTTGTGAATGCAAAATACAAAATACAGTGAGTACCAGACATATGACAGTCAGGGTTTTGTCCAGGGGTCTGGGTAGGAGCGGGTTGCTGTCTCTCAGGGTTACAGTCTGTACTGGAGGGGTTGGTCAAGAAGCTTCCCTCGGAGAAGACCGAGCTTTACAAAGCACTGCTTCAGCAGTTGGGAAACCTTGGAGGACAACAGATCCGCAACGTAGCTGTGAGTAGGTCAACCTGCCTTTTGGGGTTGTTTTAGTTTAATAATATCACTTTGTGGATTATATATTGCACTTCTGAACATCTAGTAAATTGTTCAGACCACCAATGATTTTATTTTATTAATTTCATTATTTATTTGCCCCTTTTCTTCCCTTCCACCAATTATTCTTCTGGCATCCAATAGTCTCTTGGGGGCCATATTGTAAGCGCTTACCCAAATTCAGACTTGAATCCAGTTTTGGCTGCTGGGAACTGCAAATTGAGCATTGTGTCAGTTGGTGAGTGACTACCTTATTTGAAATGTTTTTATTTTGTATGTTTTATAGAGCATACAAGAAGACTGTTACTGTTATAATATGTTATAACATGTTATATGCCAGGAGGAAGACGAGAAATAACCTTGAATCAAGATTTCTTCGTCAGCTTTGGAAAGACATGTATTAAACCGGAGGACATTGTTGTTTCTGTTTTTCTCCCTGAATCCAGAAAGGTACACATAACTGTGATTAACCGTTTGATAAATATGCCATTGAGTTAATGTTGCACACGTGTTCCTCAGCAGATCCAACAAAAATTCCAAACTATCACCGTAAATGCCTCTTGTCTGCAGGGTGAGTTTGTCCGAGCCTTTCGTCAGGCTCCGCGGAAAGAGAGCGCCTTTGCCACAGTGACCACAGGGATAAGGGTGGTCTTTCCAGAAGGTTCCAGGGTGGTGCAAGACCTCAGCCTCTACTATGGAGGAGTAGGGCCGTGCACAACTAACGCTATCAAAACCTGCAACGCTATTGTCGGAAGGTAAGAGTTCTCAAGAACTCTAGCTAACTTGAACTCATATTAAAACTTAAACATCTGCACCTCTCCCTTCAATGCTTTAGGGTGCTTTCTCAGAAGCTCCATCCAACACATTTGAATCACATTGCAAAGCCTAGGTCATTGTTTATGTGAGCAGTGTTCGCCACTTTGTTTATGCTCCTATTTACGGAGCCAGGGCTGTGTAGAAGCACCGTATCATTTGTTCAGCACGCACAGAGAACAGTTAGCGGACCGCGAGAAGATTGGTAAATTTGACAAAAAGTGTATTAGCTACATTTGCTAACTATTAACAACATTAGAAAGACATTGTTCTTTAGGCTTTAAAATTGACATTCCATGCCCCTCTTGCACCTGAGTGCCTAGCATTCATCTCTACTCCTCACCCTACAGATCTAATAAGCTCACACAGGTGACTACCCCTCTTTGTATAGCCACCCGCACATATTTGTGTCTTTAAACTACCAGTAATAGTGGACTGGGGCATACATGGGGTGTTGTGGGCCATAAAATAATAGTGTGCCCTTGTCCTAACCTCAAGCTAATGCAATTAATGTGTATGTAAGGCAAATGAAGAAAAACACACAGTATCAATTCAGTTTATTCTGTCCAGGCCGTGGAATGAGGAGACCCTCTCCCAGGCCTACGACATGCTCCTGGAGGAGGTCTCCCTGTCTTCCTCTCACACTGGGGAACAGGTGGAGTTCCGCAGGTCCCTGTGTCTCAGCCTGCTCTTCAAGTTTTACCTGGAGGTCCTGCGGGAACTCACAGAGATGGTAGGAGTGAGCGTTAACACGTTGTTACTTTGAAAAACAAAATGCCAGTATAATAGAAAATTGAATGTCAGTAGCACTGACACCAACAAATATTACAATTGAATGGAATAAATATTCAGTGGATAAAAATGTCTAAAATGAATTAAATAAACATAGAAGGTTCCCAGCATGTCACTTTAAGAAGTGGAGCTACAAAGCAGCAGCAATCTTTCATTTCACACGTTTCAGAATCTGCATGAAGACCACCTTCCTGAGGGAACATGGAGTGCCATCCAGCCCTTACCCAAACAAATCCAGCCCGGCCTGCATGGGTTTCAGGTTAGATATAATATTAATACTATTGAACCATATATACCCATATTACCCATATATACTGAATGTTTGTTGTTATTGGTATTAGTATTAGAAATTAGTATTTATTAGTCTTAAAAACGAATAGATTCATTATACAGTATTAACAATTGGTACTTTTCTGTTAGTTCATCTTTGATTGGCGAATGTTTACTACTATTTCATGTGATATCATTCTGTGCAGAATGTGCTAGACGGTCAGAGTGACCAGGACCCAGTCGGACGTCCCGTCATGCACCGCTCCGCTCTCAGCCAAGCGACAGGCGAGGCCATCTACTGCGATGACCTTCCCAAGACCGATGGGGAGCTTTTTCTGGTCCTGGTCACCAGTACGCGAGCACACGCTAGGATCATGTAGGTAGAAAGCTAAAGCCACTAACGTGTTTATAAGAAGGTAATGTTTGTTCTAGTGCCTCTGTAAATACTGCTGCTATCTACATGTTCAACCCCCCAGCTTGGTATACAAATACTCACACCGTGTTCACACCATAGACTGTGTATATACATGTAGAGAGCCGAAGTCACTCCCGCGTTATGGGACGTTAATTTTGAAAAAATATAAATGGTAGTCAACGGCAAGAATACATTTATTTTTAGATCCCGTTTTATTTGTGACATGAAGCACACATATTATGTTTGTAGGGCTTTCCCAAATATTCTATTATTCGGTTATTCGTTCGTTGTGTATGTATTCGATTTAAATATTGGGATTCGAGTATTTATTTTTTCACATTATGCATTCATGTTTTTCCATTAATCCCTACTGTCGCCATATAAACTAACATGTTGAAATGTATTTGCCTGCCCTATGCTGTGTCATCAACACAGTTGATTGTAATTAGCTAATTTTGTAAGAAGAGAGTGGGGCTATTCATTCAACACACACATGGTGCTCTTTTCTGACAGTTTAGCAACTCATATTTGCTAATACATGAGGTACAGTATATGCTATTTGACAGCTCTGGCTCAATTGACATGTCAATCAAAGTGGCCATTTTGAGCGCATGGCTATGTTTACATGTGTGCTCATTGAAGCTAGGAATCAAAGATTACCTCTGTTATACTTCTTAATTATAGTTGAGTGTTTTTAATGGTGTTTTTTGAGAGAGTATTCAAATACTCGTTCGCAGATACCATTTGAAACCTGTAAAATGTTATTCCGGACAGCCCTAGATGTTTGACTATTTAAAAGAGAATTCTTCCCCACATTAACATTAACGTTAATGGGGGGTTCCCCTCTCACCCCCTCCCCTCCCCTCACTCAGCTGCTTGATGCATTTTTCAAAGTTGTAGTTGGTGGAGTCATGCTCAGACACTTTACACTTTAAAGCAATGTTGTCTAATGTGTCATTTTGGCAAGTGTTGTGGTAAGCCTAAAAATGTAACCACAGATGTGCTAGTTTTCACACAGGCTTTACGTGCAATAAACAAGCAATAATCTGTGATTATAACTATTTAGGCGTCAGGATCACTAGTGCTGTGATGTTTTATAACATGACAGTATCAGAGTACTCGCTCCTCTGCACCAGAGAGATGGATGTCAGCCAGGCCCTGGAGGCTCCCGGTGTAGTCGATGTGATCACCGCAAAAGACATTCCAGGGAAGGCGTTCCGCTCGTTTGCTGGCTATGATGAAGACCTGCTCACTGACAGGGAGGTACACTGTGTGTGTATGCATATATGTTTGTGTTTAGTTGTATCGTTGCATCATTTGTTTATCTTAGCTAGTTATCTAGTTAATATTAGCTAGCAATACATTGCTTTGTCTGTTTTCTTGTCAAGTTGTTGGGCTGCTAGCTCTTTGTTTAAACACAGTGCATTTCCGCGGCCCACCTCCAGGTGTCGTGCGTTGGCCAGATGCTGTGTGCGGTGGTGGCAGACACAAAGGCCCATGCCAAGCTTGGAGCTGCAGCTGTGAAGGTCCACTATGAAGACCTGTCCCACCCAGTGTTTACTGTGGAGGTGTGTGTGCCTTGGTTCTGTCTTCAAACTGGTGCTTCTCACTGTGAATGTTGGTAATGCACCAGGTGCCCCAATGATTATGTAATAATTTTTGCTGTATGTTTGTTTATATGTGGCTCTGTCTATCTGCTTTACCTTTCTGTCTGTATTTGAGCATTGCCATGTTATATCAAGGCGTGTTGTCTTGTTTTGACAGGAAGCCTTTGAGAAGAGCTTGTTTTTTAAGCCTCACAGAACGATTGAGAGAGGCAATGTGGCCAAGGCCTTCAAAAGTGTTGATCAAGTTCATGAAGGTATGGCTGATATATCTCTGTACAACACCGGGCTTTACATTTATCACGTATGGTTCTGTTCATGTTTGACATCTTGTACTCAGGAGAGATTCGGATTGGCGGTCAGGAGCATTTCTACATGGAGACCCAGAGCATGTTGGTGATACCGGTCGGTGAGGAGAGAGAGTTCAATGTGTACATATCTACTCAATGGCCAACAGGCATCCAGGTAAGTAAAAAACACAGGTTGGCATTAACAGATAACAGTGGGTGTGCATTATCACCATTAGAAAATTATTAATTTGTTTTGCAGACATGTCATAGTAAAACAGCTGCAGGTAATACCATTATTTGTGGCTCTGTTTGATTTAGATGTACTCATTAGCAAGCACTGACAGTCAGTGCAGTCATTGTTGAGAATGCCAGAAAGTTGTTTTTGCATCTCTTTCTTGGTTGATATTGGGTCAGTTGTCCCATCCTAACAACAAAACAGTTCTATCAGAGAAAGGTCAGTCACAAAGGGCATGTACACTCCTGTTTCCACACAGTCCTGGGAATAGGTGCTGTCAGTAACAATTGACATCATATCTGAAGCATTAGAGTACGGTCACACATACGCAAATGAAAAACACGTTTTCCTGGTTTGTAATTCTTAGGCTATGCTTCACTGCTGCGGTTCTTGGTCACACTCAAACATAAGCTGTTGTGATATCACAAGTTGGTTTTGCGATTGGTAAATCACATCTTTGCTATTTGTTGAAGCTGCGAATTCAGCATCACATTTCACCTGTGTTGAACTCTAGATGAAGTGAAGATGCCATATTGCATTGCCACAGGAAAAACATGTTTTATTCTCCCCTTTGCTTGCACAAAATATAATTGAATGGGAGCGAATATAGTCCGCTGTAAATTTTGCGCATCCTGAGACAGTAAAAGGCTCTCGTTCCCTTCTGCTAATGTTGACATTGTCATATCTGTCCTGTAGCAGGCAGTAGCAGAGACTCTGGCCATCCCCTCCAACAGAGTAACATGTCACGTCAAACGTGTAGGAGGGGCTTTTGGAGGGAAGGTGTCCAAGACAAGCATCTTGGCTTCTATCACATCTGTGGCTGCATGGAAGTATGTTTACAAGTTCAAATAAAGTCTGCTGTCTGGATACAATTAAAATAATATTGAAAGAATAAAGAAAACTCCAGTTTGAATGTATTTAAATATTGATTGGTTTGTATGGCTGTTCACTATGGTCACATTGTTGCAACGATATATATTTTTCTAACTCGTTTTTGTAATTTGTGTTTCGTCAGAACTAACCGTGCTGTGCGCTGTGTACTGGAGCGAGGAGAAGACATGCTCATTACAGGAGCACGACATCCTGTTGTGGGCAAATACAAGGTACTGCTAACAAGAGCCACAGCTCTTATACTATATTTGAACACAGACGTTGTCCTTCAGGTAACAGTTTGATGACAGGCATGAGAAACGTACAAATGTTTAAAGGGGGAACTTTCCCAATTTGTGTCTGGTGATTTGCATAATTTCATTAAATGAATTAATTAACCGGTATGTTCCAGGTGGGTTTCATGAGTGATGGGAGAATTTTGGCAACTGATATACAGTATTACGCTGATGCTGGAAATACTGTCGATGAATCCATCATGGTAAGAAACTGGTTGTTTTACCTTTTTATTGTAGTGTAAATTGATTATAAGAGTTATTTTTACTACAGTCATCTACACCTCAGACATATTATACATTAATTGCCTATGAAATATGTAATAATGCTTTGAATTTTGTTTGTGCGTGTGGTCTTTTTAAACGCTTCAATTATTAATTTAGGTTTTTTGATTTAGTATAAAATGTCACACAATTACTTTGGTATGTTATGTACAGTACATTTAGGTATGTTCCTTTCAACAAAAGATGTCAGCACATTGTTAAAAATATGTGTATTTTCTTGTAGGTCGTTGAGAAGATTCTCCTCCATTTTGACAATGCTTACAACATCCCAAATCTGCGGGGGTGGGCAGTGGCCTGCCAAACAAACCTGCCGTCCAACACGGCATTCAGGGGCTTCGGTGTGCCCCAGGGCATCATGGTAATGGAGAGCATGGTCACCGACGTTGCCATGGTTCTGGGACGTCCCGCAGAGGAAGTAAGGACAATGGATATAAGTTTAACTATACAGTATAAACTTAACCAAGCTGAGGAATGGCATTAAAATGCAATGTCCACATGGTGCTCTTTTATGACAGTTTAGCACTGGCAGGGCGCTCAGGAGCACTTCATCCCAGCTCTTTATTAAAAAGCACTGCGCACAGGTTTTTTTTCTATGACAATATCTTGAATGACAACATAACCACCTGCTACGCAAGCTAAAAAACAAGCTTGGGTATAGTAATGAAAGCACTAGTAACATTCAATGTGAACAATATATGCTCATACACATTAGATTTTATTTCCCTGATAACAAAATCCGGCAAAACTTGCTTCTCCTCTCAATTTGACTTCCTACTACTTTTCTTGGTTACCACAGTGATGACGAGTACTGCACCACCCAATTGGTTGCCTTAAATGGAGCTGCAGTGATGACATGAACAACTCTGAAAAGTTCAGATGTTTTAAACTAGAAGCGCTCAGAGCGGCTGCTCAAAAAAGGCAGAGCGCTGTGAAAAAAGCTGGGTGCAGTGCTTTTTCTCTCGACATGCAGCTGCATATGCTCTATCCACATTGGGAACAATTGAAAAATGCTATGCGGACACTGGGCTTTTTAAAAGTTTAACCACCATAGCTAATGGGAAGGTCTAAGCCAAGCAGGGTTAGTCATTCTTGAGAAATTGCTTGCTTCAAGATCAAGTCAAAACTAACTCCCTCCGCCCCACACATTGAATTGCATTACGAAGCCAAGGCCGTTGTTGTTGTGAGCGGTGTTCACCACTTTGTTTATGTTCTTATTTATGGACCCAGGGCTGTGTAGACGTACCGGATCATTTTTTAAGCATACGGAGAACAGTAAGAGATATTTGGTAAATTTGACAAAGGCTGTATTATCTTACAATTAGCTTGCAATAGCTGACTATACATTTAATGAAATAATTCAGAGGAAGAAAGTAACTCTGGATGATTGAATTTTAGTGTCAGGTAGTGTGTACCCCTCTCTACCTCTCCCTCAAGTGCACGCACGTTGCTTTTAATAGGAGTGTGCCTGCTGTGAAACCTCTCCCCAGATTCGGGAGGTCAACATGTACAAAGGGCCGTCCGTCACTCAGTACAAGATGGAGTTTGACGCGGGGAACCTTCTGCTCTGCTGGCAGTGGTGCAAGGACAAGGCTGGCTATGCTACCAGGCGTGCTGCCATCACACTGTTCAACCAGCAGAACCGCTGGAAAAAGAGAGGGATGTCTCTAATCCCCATCAAGTTTGGCATTGCCTTCTCAGAAGCCTACCTCAATCAGGTACAAATGGTGGTTTTATGTTTATGTTTATATTTTATGAAAAAAATGTGCAAAGCAAGTGTTTCTTGTACTGTGATGGTGTTAATGTTGTGTGTGTGTGTGTGTGTGTGTGTGTGTGTGTGTGGTTGCGAGGCCGCGGCACTAGTCCACATCTACAAGGATGGCTCTGTTCTAGTCAGCCACGGTGGGGCAGAGCTGGGTCAAGGAGTCCACACCAAAATGCAACAGGTGCTGAACATCTGCTTGGAACCCTGAAAATCACTTGTAGACTATTCACTGGTTTTTACTGGGACACTTACAGAGTAACTGGAGATGCATGCATTGAGAAAGGAGTGTTTGTGATGTATTACTTTGGAAAGACTGTTGTTTTCTTTGTTTTGTGTATCACTTTAACTATCTTATAATCGCAGACTATACCTTTTAATCATACAAAAAGTATTCATAAAACTCTTTACAGTTCTATTATCTTTTCATAAAATTGAATAATTTTCTTTGACATGCTCTCCTGTATTTATTTATTGTTGTCTTTTTCCATCCAGAAGCATATTTCTGAGACTACTAAATGAACATTACGTGAGTAATAACAACATGACCTTGTCTTTTGAACGGTGCTGTACTACCAGGTGGCCAGTAGGGAGCTCCATATCCCCTCCAGTCAGATCCACATCTCTGAGACCAGCACCAACACAGTGCCCAACACCTGTCCCTCCGCTGCCTCCTACAGCACCGACGCCAACGGCATGGCTGTCAAGGTACGGAAGGTTTGCCTGCTTTAAATCTACTGTATTCTAGTCTTCTTAGCACAATGCAGCTACTAGTGTTCATCTAGGTAAGTTACAAACATGGCAGGATGTTGTTTTTCTACTTATATACATCGATTACATATATTATTAATATTATCTATACTATCTATAATATATAATATATCTTAATATACTGTTATTATCTTATTAGATAGATGGTGATTCAGATTTGAACCCTTTTCATTGTAATTCTCAGAACGCCTGTCAGATCCTGTACCAACGGCTCGAGCCAATCAGGCAGAAGGACCCCAAAGGATCATGGGAGAGTTGGGTATATGCAGCATGTGGTGGCATATTGACATTTCACATAGTCAGTGCATAGTTTAAGCCCGTTATAACATCTCTAACAATAAATCCTAATTTTCCTAATTCTATAGGTTAATGCAGCTTTTTTGGAGAAGATCAGTTTGTCAGCAACTGGCTTTTATAGGTAAGAAAACAGATCAACCACTACATGTATCACTTGTGTTGGTTACTTGACACAGGATTGAACTGTTTACCAGCTACATATAAGCTCCGCCTGTAAGACTGGGACCATGGTAACAGGGTTTGTGCTTTCTGCAGAGGGCCTGACTGCTACATGGACTGGGAGAAGATGGAGGGTCAGCCATATGTCTACTTCACATTCGGGGTGTGTTGTAGTGAGGTGGAGCTGGACTGTCTGACAGGAGACTTCAGGGTATGGACAGTACACAGACACACACACACACACACACACACACACACACACAAAGACCAAACATGCAATGTCTTGCAGTGTGTGTTCCTTTTACAGTGACTATCAGTTATTACTTGTGACTTAAAGTGATACTGAACGCTTTTTATATATCAATGTCTCGCACTGATGTTTGACGTATAGAAAAATAATGATGTTGTTCATCCACATCCCTGTTTGTTCAAATATGCCTACAAAGCCAATCATTGTCTCTACTGCTAGAATTGATTCTCGAGCTTCATCAGTTTCCAAAAAAAAAATGTTGTAGTGTTGAATTTAAGATGTATGTTAGGCTTACATTCTACAGCAGCAAACTAGAGTAACCTGATCATTCATTAATTCTACTAGTGGAGGTCATAAATGGTGAATGTAGCTAGGACTTAATCTTGACAGTCAAGGGTTTATCAACAGCTGGTTAAATAGAGGACTTTCCTTGTGAGCAATGCTATGAAAAGTGTATGTCCTGATGTGTATTTCTTGCTCTGCTCAGACGGTCAGGCTGGACATGGTAGTGGACATTGGCAGAAGCATCAATCCCTCTGTGGACATTGGTCAGGTGAGGGCAGATACAAGTTACATGAGGACAAAGGCTATTAACTGCTGCAGCACACATTTGTACATGCTACACATATTTCCTAACCTAACTTGTTGTCACAAGTCCATCTGGGGAGCCCTACATTGGAACTGTTTGTGAATGGCTGTACTTTCAAAAAAGTACTTGGCAGTTGATTGGATGAACCATCTGTTCGTTTTCGCTGTCGGCACACCTAAACCACGCCCGTATAGCTATAAACACGACGCTGATTGGAAAGTTCAGTTGCTACTCGGAAACATTCAAAATTATCCCGATGATTTCCAGACTGATTCTCATGGAAAAACTAAAGTGAAGCTTGCGAGATCAGGAGGCTACATATTTCCTTTTGTCACCGCCAAATGTACTTAGACTACAGTTGCAGAAAATACATAGTTAACGGTTGTTGTTTTTTCTTTTCAATTCTGCTTTCACTCTTTTTCTTCCTCCCTCTTCCTCCCTCCATTACATCCAGATTGAGGGAGCCTTCATACAGGGAATGGGTCTGTACACTCTGGAGGAGTTGAAGTTCTCTCCGTCTGGTGTTCTCTACACCAGGGGGCCATCTCAGTACAAGATCCCCGCTGTCTGTGACATCCCGCTCCAGTTCAACGTCTACCTGCTGCCCGACTCCGACAACCCCCGCGCCATCTATTCCTCCAAGGTCCCAGTGTGCTGACACTGCTCTACTGCACTGCAGTCTCACTAGAGCCCTACACCTATGTTATGTTGCACACAAACGTGGATGTGGCCACAGGGGATGGTAGACAAGATGTGAGCCTATGAGCAAGCGGCATAGTGGAGAGGAATGCAAGCTACTCTTGAATCAAAACAATGAATTGTAATGCTGGTGTCAACCATAAGGGCAATTGACCTTTTGCCGGAAGGGAGTTAGCCACGCCGAGGGACGGGTTCTGTGTCGGACAGCTGCCTCTGAGCTGACCTTAACATCAGAGACGACTTTGATAACATTCATGCATCCAACATTGTGTCATTAACAATAATGGGAGAAATCGGAAAAACAGCAGGATTTAGCTACTTGATGGTTTCAGTTTATCTATTTAACGCCTTTCTAGAAAAATAGGTGTAGGCCTACTACAGTATAGACTATTGATATGATAATTAATCCTACTGTCATGGCCGTTAATTTAAGATTGTTTTATTTTCAATTAATGAGAAATATCGCCCAGAAGCCTATCAGAATATAGGTGAAGTGAAACTATTCAGGTAGCAAACAACTAAATGGTAAATGGTAAACACCTAGTATTTTGTTTTGGACTGACGACTGAGGGGAGAACAGTACAGTACAGTATCTATCAGGTAGACTGTAGACAGGCTATTACATTCTTCCGGTTACAGTAACACTATAGGTTTTAATAT
>JAODUH010049920.1:0-19169 GCA_027564835.1 Typhlichthys subterraneus
ACGCACACGCACACGCGCACACGCGCACACACGCACACACGCACGCACGCACGCACGCACGCACACACACACACACACACACACACACACACACGCACACACACACACACGCACACACACACACACGCACACACACACACACACGCACACGCCTAGTGTAAACTTTGAGTTTGAAAGAAATGCAGTTGGATCGTAAAATCAGTGACAAACAATGTGTCTCCATACAATATTATTGCTACTTGACCTATACTTACTTACTTACTTACTAGCTAACGTGCATACTAGATATTCCTAATTGATTCAAAGTTAGCTTCGATACGCAGCAGCATACATGCTTACTTATCTTTCTGCTGCAAGGTACGCTCCCTCCTGTTCTTATTTAAATCTGTCTATTACAGAAGCACAAAGCAAAACACACCAGAGACGTTTTGTTTTGCACGGAAATGAGTCCGCTGTTGATGTTGTGTTTCTCTACCATCAATAGCAAGCAAGCACTCTTTCGGCTGTGCGTGACTGTATTTGATAATATGCTGATAGAGAGTTTAGCATGACCAATGTCTTCTTCCTTCCACACACGCACACACTCACACACACACACAGTCGCCACAGGGTTTATGAGACACACTTCCTACGGTGTTTGAGGTTATGACTACCTCCTGTTTGGGAGATAGATCGGTGTGTTTTCCTTCTGAAGATTTTCATTGTCTTATTCTAAAGCAGGGGCAGGAAGACACATCCACCTGCCTGCCTGACGGTCTGCCTGCCTGCCTGCCTGCCTGCCTGTCTGTCTGTCTGTCTGTCTGTCTGTCTGCAGGCCAGATGAGAGCAAGGAGAGGAGGAATACAGACCTGCCACTTCGATGGGAATACTTGTTGCCACGGAAGTTTGGCCTTGGCTGTATTTCTCCCTGATGAAGGAGTGCCAGGAGTTGGGATATCTGCTGTGAGGTGGAGAGGAGAGGAGAGGAGAGGAGAGGAGAGGAGAGGAGAGGAAAGTTAGTTTGCTCCAATTTCAATTGAAATCATGAACCATGAACAGTCAGGCTCACTACCTGCTTTTAAAATGTGTGTGTGTGTGTGTGTGTGTGTGTGTGTGTCCATATATATGTTTATGAACATGTGTTTGGAATGTGTGTGTATGCGTGTGTGTGTGTGCACCAGGAAGGGGCCCTGCATTCAGCACTATTCTTCTCTGAGCGTTTCCTTGGCAGCAGCAACCTGACGTTTCCTGCGGGAAGCGTCGCCGTGCCAACTGGGGGAGGGGGGGTGGGGGTATCACTTCCTGGTTTCTAATGGAATTCACGTGAATCTGGAGGCTTTTGCACCAGTTTAATGGAACCCTCCTTATAGTGAATAGTAACAACTGGAGGTTATATAGTAACAAATTAACTATAGTGTGTAACTAAGCCAACACCACTACACTATATCACGTGTTCAGCTGAATCCTTTCTCTGTCATCTGACATTGTCTCAATGTCAATATATCGGAAGTGATGATACATTTATGGTTTACAAAGCAAAGCATTCAGCTGCCTTGACAACACAAATAAGCAACATACTGCCTTTTCTCCTCGAAACACTTCAGGGTCTTTCAAATCAATACATCTTCGGCTGCTGAGGACTAAATCTATGTTGGAGGGCCCTCAGTACTTGTGCAGATCCAATCCATATGTTGTTAACACATATCATCTATCCTGTTATATATGCATACACTGTGATTATTTCACACTGTGTGTATAAACACATATTGTGTGTGTGTGTGTGTGGGGGGGGGGTTAAAAGTTACAAGTTGATGGTGTTTTGTTAAACTGAAAAGACATAGCTGGTCACACAGGCATGCACGCGCACACGCACGCACACACGCACAGGCTCAGTGAAATCCATTGTAACACACCCACTGTGTGCGTTGCGTTACAATGGCTTTCACTGAGCCGTATCGCCAATTGCACAGAGGTAAAACTTAATTAGGAAGCTCTAAAAGAAAACATCTGTGACGAGACATGACATTCACTGAACATTAGTGGAATGTGAAAACCCTCTGTGTACATTAGGGTCTAGACCACATAGTATGCGTCAAGTATTCATGTGTTTCATTCCAAATTCTACATTCGTTTAATTGTTCCTGTCTTTCCATGGGTTGTAACTAAGCGACCAGAGCTATGCTGGATCATTTGCCGAGGTCAGCAGATTGCGTAGACTCAGCAGAGTCAATCACCATGAAGAATGCCAGTTTTCCCTCCAAAACGAACAAGTCTTATTATTCTAATTATTTTATTGTCACATATACATAGCAAAATGCATCTTCTGCATTTAACCCATCTATCAAGGGAGCAGTGGGCAGCCGCTGGGGACCAACTCCAGATTGGAGCCAGTGTCACTGGCTGGAGGGTGAACCTAACATGTTTGTAGATAGTGGGGGAAACCGGAGCACCCAGAGGAAACCCACTCAGACACGGTGAGAACATGCACACTCATGTGGGTTCAAACCCAGGACCTCCTTACTGTGAAGCCACAGTGCTGTCCACTAGGCCACCATTCATTCAAGGTGTAGTAACTCATTTTCAAGAATGCTTGCCAACTTCAGAATCAAATAAAAACAAAAACACCTCTCCTGCGGGTGTTCCCCCAGAAGGAGGCCTCACATTGGAAACACATTGCGAAGGCTGGAGCATTGTTGTTGTGAGGGGTGTTCGCCACTTTGTTATTGTTCCTATTTACGGAGCCAGAGCTGTGTAGAAGTATCAGACTATTTATTCAACACGCACAGAGAGCGGTTAACTAGAGCGGTGGTTCTCAAAGTGGGGGTCTCGAGACACAGAGGAGGTGGTCACGAGATTATGTTTATATGTGAAATAACATTTAAATGATTATAAATAGCATATTTGAGCCAGAATTGTTAGTAGTACAGTTTATACATTTAGTGGTGCAGCTTAGCTAATAATTTTATAACAATTGTGCATTTTGTAATAAAAGCATAAAAGTTGGTACACTTATAGACATAAACAATTGAAAAAAAATGTCGATATTGAGCCATCATGCATTTTCAACACCCATGGCAACCATTTCTCAAAATGGCCGTCAGCGACAACTTTCAACTGTCAAGACATAACTAGTTGAATTTATTTACAATGCATAGTTATTGAATAATAGCATTACAATTATGTTTTCTGCTTATATTAAAATACTATACAATAATATTATGGCTGTTATGCTCTGGGGATAGCGGGGCTCGTGAGTCTCTGGCACTGTTATTTTGGGAACTGAAAAGTTTGGGAACTTTTTACAAAAAAACAGTTCATTAGCTTACAATCGCTGAGCATACCTTTAACGCAGAACCTCTAAACTGGGCGTCGCATACCTGGACGTCAGGTGAGGCTGACGACAGCTCCAGGTTCTCCCCGAATGCGGCCATGGACAGCCTGACCAGGTTCCTCAGGATGCGGGCATGCTCGGCGTCCGTGCTGGCCCCGCCCTCCGAACCCCTGGGCCTCCTCAGAGTGGCCTGCTGAGACCCCACCCCCTCCTCCGCAGGGTTGCCGTGACGCTTTAGCGTGTTGCCGCGCGACGGGGATGAGCACGAGGAGGGGTCCCTCGCCCTCCGCAGTGTCCGGGAGGCAGCGGAGGAGGAGGAGGAGGAGCAGGGGGGAGCTGCGGCCGAGTGCGGCAGGCTGCCGTCCAGCTCAATACTGCCCGGTTTGCGGAGCGTTTTGGAGCGGCCCGGGACCCTGCCGTCTCCGTCCATGCTGGACTGGACGCTGGGCGATGACGGCACGCCGCTGTACACCCTGTCCGCTGGCTCCGCCCCCAGCGGTCGAGTCTCAACGTGGCCCCCCGGTGGCTCGTCCTTGCGGCCCCGGAGAACGGGGACCAGCTGGATATCTGACTTGCGGATGTTTCTCTGCGGCCGGCGCGGATGCCGCGTGTAGGTGGACTCCGCCGTGCGGCAGTTGTAGGCGTGGCGCTCCCGTTTCTCGGGGCGACAGAAGGTGGTCACCGTGGCTACGGCCAGCAGCAGCAACAGGAATGTGGCGCCGAGGCAGACGGCCATGGTCGTGGTGAAGCTCAGGTGGCCGCGGTTGCCCGGCGACGAATTCTTCAAGTGGTCCTTCAGGTTGATGAAAGTCACCTCCAGCGTTGCCGTAGCGACCAGGCTGGGCGTGCCCATGTCGGCCACGGTTACGTCCACCGTGCACGTCTTCCCGATGAGCTCCGTGGCATTGGTGGCGTTGACGAACAGCTGGCCCGAGCTGCTGTCCAACCAGAACAGACCAGAAGGGTTGCTATCGCCGACCGAGAATGTGAGCTGTCCGTTGGGCCCGGAGTCGGGATCTTCAGCCTTGACAGTCGTGGCCAGGAACCCCGTCAGTCCCCGTCGAGAAGACGGAACGACGGACGGGGCGGTGGAATGCTCCTGCAGCCTGTTGTCTACTTCAGTCACGATCTCACCTTTATCGGCGTCGACCGGCACGCTCAACGAGGCCACACCCCATTTGGGCTTGGGCTCCGTGATGAGCGGCCGGTTGTCGTTGACGTCCTGCACATCGATATGGACGGTGGCGGTGGCGGTGAGCGGCGGGCGTCCCTGGTCCACCGCCATCACGACGAAGGAGTAGCTGTGAGAGTCCTCGTAGTCCAGGGGCCGTCGCGCGCTGACCACGCCGCTGGAAGGGTGGACCGAGAACGCGGCAGTGGCCGTCCCCAGGTCGTTGGACTCCTGGATGGAGTAGGACACCATGCCGCTGAGCTCCAGGTCGGCGTCCCGCGCCTCCACCGTCAGGACGGGGACGCCGGTCGCGTCGTTCTCCCTGACGGAGGCGCTGTAGCGCACCTGGGAGAAGACAGGGGCGTTGTCGTTCTCGTCCAGGACCTGGACGGCCAGGTACCTGGCGCAGGAAAGCGGGGGGTCCCCGCTGTCCCTGGCCAGGAGGGTGACGTTGTAGCTTGTAACCGTCTCCCGGTCCAGGTTGCCATCGGTGACCACCATGTAGTTGTCGCCGTGGATCCTCTTGAGTCGGAACGGCCCGGAGCCTGGCCGGATGAATGCATCCACGTGGCCATTATCACCGGCGTCGGCATCCGACACCATGACCAGCGCGAGGAACGTGTCCCGCGGAGCCCCCTCCATCACCGTGGCGACGGGGGAGTCCGGAGGCGTCCACGTGACGTGGATCCTCGGGGCGTTGTCGTTGACGTCCATCAGCTTGACGTGCACCTTGCAGTGGGAGGGGACGGAGTTGGGACCCCGGTCCCGTGCCTGGACGTCCACCTCATAGGCATGCCGGGCCTCGTAGTCCAGCGGGGCCTTCAGGGCCAGCTCTCCGCTCTGGGGGTCCACGGCGAAGAGTCTCTGGATCTCTGGAGGGGCGTGGCGGCTGAGGGAGTACTCCACTTCCCCGTTGGGCCCCTGGTCTGGGTCCGAGGCCCTCAGCTGGAGCACCGCGGTTCCCTTGGCCGTGTCCTCCGACAGCTGCAGCATGGGGGCGGGGTCCTCGAAAGACGGGCTGTTGTCGTTGGAGTCCAGCACGCTGACGTGCACCAGCGTGCTCCCGGAGCGCGGCGGCGTCCCCCCGTCCCAGGCCAGCAGCGTGAGCTCGAAGGAGGCCTTCGCTTCCCGGTCCAGCTCCGCAGCGACCACCAGCTCCGCCTGCACGGCCCCGCCACCCGGAGCCGCGCGCACCTCCAGGGCGAAGTGTTGGCTGGGGGACAGCAGGGTGTAGTTCTGCAAGCCGTTGGGACCGGCGTCCGGGTCCTCCGCCCGGTCCAGCGGGAGCCTCATGCGGAGCCCCGCCGCCTCCGAGATCTCCACCTCTTGCCGGGCACCAGGGAAGGCGGGGGCGTGGTCGTTGAGGTCCAGCACCTCCACGAGCACGCGCAGATAGTGCACCGCCCCGGCCCGCCTGTAGAGGACGCTGAAGGCCAGCTCGCACCGCTCCTCTGCTCGGCACAGCTGCTCGCGGTCCAGCCGGTGGAGGGTGGTGATGACGCCGTCCTGCGTGCCCACGGAGAAGGGCAGGGTGCGGCCGTGCTCCACCACCTGGAAGTCCTCCAGCGGCCCCGTGCCGTTGGCGGCCCCCCGACGGACGTCATCCGCCAGGTGCCCCACCCGCGTCCCGGCCACCTGCTCCTCCCACACCTGGTACAGGACGGTCAGGGAGTCCGGGTCAGACGCACCGAGCCCAGAACACAGAGTGAGGAGAGCCAGGAGGAAGGGCAGCAGGAAGACCAGCAGGAGCATGACGGGAAGTCAGCTGTGACTCACTCACTGTGTAAACACACACACACGTACATACAGGACACACACACACACACACATTCACAAGACACATGCACGCACACAAACATACACACACATACAAGACACATACAAACACACACACACACATACAGGACACACACACACACACACACACACACACATACAGGACATACACACACAAACACACACACACAAGACACACGCATGCAAGACACATGCACACACACACAAACAAAACACACGCATGCACACGCACACACACACACACAGGACACACATACACATACACAAGTCACACACACACACACACAATACAAATTAGGGTTACAAACGGTGCGGTATGTGGCAAACTGTATTTACCGCACTTAATCTGAAACTGTGTTGTTGTTAAGAAACATTCTTTGAAAATCCTAAACAATCATAACAAAACACAAAAAACTATAATTAAATATTATAACTTAGATGTACAGTATGTTATAATTTACATAATAAGTTATATTTATATATTTATTATAACTTAAATGTAAATGTAGCTGTCATAGCTAAAATACATTTAGTTTATAGACTCAAGTCTCTGGCATTTTGGTTACAATGTACCAGAACAAAATGCCATGCATTTTATTATGCAACTTACATATAATATATATAAACATGAAAACAAAAATGTAATTACCTTGTTTTTGAAAAGCAGAGGAAAACCATTAATATTTCAGGGAGGTAATTCTAGAAGATTATAATAATATTATCATCCTCTGTGTCCCATTCACGCTCTCTCTCTCCATCTAAACGCAGTAAAAGTTTATCTCCCAACTGAGAAGTCTGGATTTGGGATCCCATTTCCCCCTTCTTCCCCCAGCCAATCAGAGCAGAGGGGCGGGGCAAACGCAGCTCCTGTCTGTACATCATGTTGATCGCCCCGAGGAGCCGGCCTTCACAGAGCCTTTAGAGAAACCTGATGCCGCTCTGCTGTAGAAGAGTTTATCTGCTCTCGCTGTTGGCAGATTTATCTGAGCTCCATCTAAAGAGTAGACGACTGGCAGGCCAAAGACGACGGCATTAGACTTGTTAGAGACAACTTTATTAGAGTCTACTTTATATTTATTAATAAAATATCACCAAGAGTCACTGCTTATTAAAGATTAGAAGGATTCATCTCTAAGCAAACAACTTTTACCTTGTTTGCAGGCTAACAGATAGTTCATTATGTAATGCTGAATATATTAATATGACATCATGTTATGAAGCATTAAAAAGATGTTATTTATTGATTAGAGATAACATGTCAGCACGCCGTGGCTAGTGTTGGTTTGTTGAAACAGAAAACTGATCTCAACTATCAATTCTCCCTCGGGGGCTGGCATGTTAGCACTGCATCTTTGCTGTAGAGCTATGAGGATTACACACACTCACACACACACGCGCGCAGTCACGCACGCACGCACGCACGCACACACACACACACACACACACACATACTCACCCAAGGGGTGGACAAGGGGTCTTAACGTGATTGTTTGTTTAACTGATATCCTAATCTTTGCTGGTGCTGTGTGTGTGTGTGTGTGTGAGAGTGCGTGTGCATGTGCGTGTGTGTTTTAATTGGAATACCAACTGGGAATGCGTTCATACGTTCATACGTGCAGTCAACCCTTTACACACACAGACAGACAGCCAGTGCCTAATGCTACTGATCCACTCCTTGGTAACAGTGCATGTGAATAGTGCGCACGTGAGTAACTTTCACCGTGGCATTGTTTAATTGAGTCTTTGGAGGCGAGGTCAGTCATTCTCCAGAACGCTTGCTAACTTAGATCTCAAATCAAAACAACATCCCTTCCTCCCCCACACACATTGTAACTCTGCGGCTTTGCTGTTGTGAGCGGTGCTCGCCACTTTTTTCATATTCATGTTTACAGAGCCAGGGCAGAAGTATCAGATGATGTTTTCAACACACACGGAGAACGGTAAGCTAGAGCAAAGCAAGGAGATATGTGGTGAATATGACAAATCAAATTAGCTTACAATTAGCTTACAATCACTGACTATACATTTAATTTCACACTAGACATTGGAAACATTGTAGTAAAGTAAATACAAATGCTTGTTCTTCGAGCAGGTCTGCCCACGTGTGTGTGTGTGGTTGTGTGTGTGGTTGCGTGTGTGTGTGTGTGTCAATCAACATATTTCTCTCTAATCTCTAGCTCTTTTGCTCTCCCCCCACACACACACACAAGCGCAGACACACACAGCTCACAGTGAAGAGGTCAAGGGTCATCCTGAACTAATGATCATGTGACCTGAAGGTGACAGGCTGGGAAGTTGATCTTAACAATGAACACACACACACACACGAACACACGCTCTAAACCCAACCACAAACAGCTCACTTAGCACAGCAGGTCATTTACCACACTGTGTGTGTATGTGCGTGTGTGTTTAGGAGGTCAGCGGCCTATGCAATTAAACTCCAACCTGCTCCACGCTGCCTCCAGCCAATGGGCCAGGTCCAGGCCCCAACCAAAGCACCGTGATCTACTACCACCTCGGCTGCTACAGGAGAAATAATTATTTAATGCGTTAATTAACGTCTTATCATAATACAGCGTTAACTTGCCCAGCTCTAATATATATATATATATATATATATATATATATATTATATTATTTTTAGATCTACGTGTATATACTTTTTCTATTTCTGTTATATGCTTTAACTTCACAGTAAACAATGCACAGTGGTCTCTAAATTTTATCCACAGCTGTATGTAGTATGTTTTAAAGCACTTTGCAGATACTGAGGCTGCTATTATTTTGATGAGTGAATGATAAGTTAATAGGTAACTGTCATTATTCATTCTGAATATTAGTTACGATAACTGGTCTATTCTGCTATTGAACAATGTATTAATTGTAAGTGGCTTTAAATAAAAGTGTCTACTAAATGCAAAACATATCAAAGCAGTTTACATCATGTTTTGTACTGGGATGGGCATAAATGGTGTGCCACAATATGTAAATACTCCTGCTTATATGTTTAAGAAAGAGAACATGAGTGTGAGTTGTTATGGTTACAATATTACAACATGAGCCACAGGCGAGTGCCATAAATCATGACAACTCACAACCTAGACTAGAGTTTACAAAGTAAAGAATAACATTGACCGTGTTTAAAGTAGACCAGATATATTTTTAATAGAGCTGCAAAAGGTAATTCAACTACAAGTGGTTTGTTGCTGTACAACTAATTAACAATGCTATATTCTAAGTAATAACATGAAAATAAATGCAGCCATCACATAAACTAGCAAGCAATATCTTAGCATTCAATTTATATGAATATTTCATAATCTATAAACTATTTATCATACAATATTATATGATAGTACATTCCATTGTATATATTATTACTATACATTCAATATCCACTAAATGTAGGCTACATGTAAAGTTTGTATAGGCTACTTATATTTCTTACATGTTCGCATTTTGTGTGAATAAACATAAACACGTGTTGGATGTTGACCCAACACGACCGCCATTGTTGGATCTCTGCAGCAATCCTATTGGTGGATCCACATAACAGCAAGTAATGACAGCCAATGACAGAGAGGCCTGACTGAACTCATTAACCCGGCACACATTGCCCAGCCTATGTGTTGACCCAGTGATCTCTGACCTCCGACCCTTCCCTCCCCTCCCCTCCCCTCCCCTCCCCTCCCCAGACACAAACCTCTCTAGACCTTCATACTCCTCTCCTCTTCCTTCCTCTGTTCTCCTCCCCTCGCCTCCTCTTTCCTCACCTCCTCCCCTTGGCAGCATTGAAAGTTTCCTGCCGCAGGAAACAGGCTGGAGGAGTCAGGAAGTCCAGAGGGGAGAGGAGCAGAGGAGGGGTTTCACCTAGTCTCGCAGAGCCTAGTCTGGGACACAGCGCTGGTGAAGACCCGCCTTAAAGTCTGGGACCAATAAATCTATGTCTGGGACACAGTGCTGGCTAACTGCGTCAAGACCTGCCTTCAGGACAGGAGAGGTATGTTGACTGACACGCACAACAACCAACTACGTACCTCAATGACAAAGTCAGATGTTAAACGTGCAGATACATTTGTTGAGGAACTTACCAAAAGGACTGGCTGTTTTCAAGTATTTATATCTGTTAGATAAGTAGGCTACTGTTACTGCTTAAAATAAATGTAACAACTGAAATGAGTAAATAAAGCATAGTTGCAACAGAATTACAGGAATTACAGAAAGGCTACAGACTTTGAGTGACAATGCTAACATCCCATGAGAACGAACTTCCTCACTTCCAGAATGTCGTTGATCTTACGGTATACAGTATGCATCAGACGTTCAGCACAGTTGTTTATGTTAACAGGACGGAAGAGGTTAAGGATAAGTTTCACCTCACTCGAGAGACAGCCTTATCGACACATCAAAAACAAAAAATTTATTTAATTACCATTTATATTTATTATAGTGAGTTTAATGTTAGAGAACCGGCCAGGTTCCTGTGTGTTCTCAACTGTGAAGGTAGATGAGTATGGACCATGAGGTCACAATTTCATTGTGAATATATCTTTGTTCTCTGTGAAAATATAGTGTTTTATTATTAATATATACAAATTCATGGTATAATATATAGTAATATATGGTATACTTGTAAAATATGTCACATAAAGTGAGCTTTATTTATAGAACACACTTTAAAACAACCAGAGCCTTGACCACGCTTGACCACCTTTCAGTATGAGCACTGACACTGAAAGAAGATATTTGGTGGTGGATCAGAGAGCTGGAGGAGGTGCCATGCCTGATGAGGAGCTCTGCAATGCAATGAGGCGCCTGATGATCATTTAAGGCTTCACAAGCAACAAAATAAGTATCTTAAACTCAACCCTGAACCGGACAGGCAAGTCACACAGTGGATAGAAGACAGGCGTGATGCGCTCCCTCTTACGGGCTCCTGTTAGCAGTCTGGGAGATGCATTAGTGACCAGTTAGGCAGGGTAGGGAGTACTGGCTACAGAGCATTGCAGGCTAGATATGATTAGAGATGAAGATATGAGTCTCCAGGTCTTTTATTGATAGGTGTGCCTTGGTTGTGTCTATGTTTCTTAGTGGAATGAAGCTACGCTTTACCGCTGCATTAATATGCCGGTCAAAGCAGAAGGTACAGTTAAAAGTCCTTCTTGTCATTTGGCTTAAGAAGTAGCTAAGTTGTTTGTCATGCGAATAGCATTTGTGTATGTATAGGGTGTGTTGTTGACGATCAAGTTACACAATGCTGTATGTACAAATATCCACAACTAAACTATAGAAATAAATAAGTATAAGCAGCCTAAGCATTTATTAATTGTCACATGAACTGAATAGCATTGCATCATTCCCAACAGACACATTTGTGACAGTGCTGAAATATTTCAAATGTACAAACACGGAAAGTGATCTGATCAATCATAAGCATTTATATTAATATAGTAATAACTTTTTGAATGATTAGTATCTGTACTGTTTTTATTCCCCATTAAAGCACCTTGTATTTTAACATCCTGTTGTTGTTTTGTATAAGAGATAAACAGGTAAAGCAACTAATGGCGTTAATAGGCTACATATTTTAAAGATCAAATACAGAAGACAGTAGGCTACAGTGACAATATGGCTCAGACCTGATTAATATCATGTGGCACGGCCAGGAGGTAATGGGAGTTCCAGTCAACGTCAACCCATTTTAAACTGTGTTACCCTGCACATACGCAACTCCCCATATTGCTGCCGCGCTGCAGGAGCCATTCGCTGTTTGATCCATCACGGCAGCTGGGGGGCCGTTATATGACAAGCAGGGTCGGCCTGGAGGGGGTGGAGTCTACCGTTGACTGACAGATGTTTCCGTGTTTTGCGGTGAGGAAGTGGGCTGGTTTCGCCGGCTACAGGTCTGGTTTGCGTGGGTTTATCTGGGTTCCTCCGGCTGCAGAGACACAGTAGGCCGGCCCGTACAGCAGGTGTGGAGGGCTGCATTGCATAATGTGACAGCTGTGGGCCAGTTGCGGAGGAAGCGTTTCAGCCCATTACCCAGAGTTCTGAGGGAAAGCGACCACAGCATGTGGCTGCCATGTTTTCTCTCTCTCTCTCTCTCTCTCTCGCTCTCTCTCGCACACACACACACACACGTTTAGCCCTGCTACTGCATATAGCCTTGTAGGCCTACAGATACTGTAGGTTGCATGTTTAATACTTCTGATAGGCTACATGTTGCCTAGCCTACTTCTGTCATAGAAACAAGGCTTGTGTTTCTATGGGATGTAGTCTATATGTGTTGCACTTCTATGTAGCAGATACATCTAGTAGAAGTAAGCTAACTTCTAATTTAGATGATATACGGCATTATATCTCTGCTGAAGATGCATCTAATACTAAACAGTCAAATAGTCTAGTCAAGATAATATGATCTTACAGCGCCATCTGGTGGTGAAACGTAACAACACAGGAACTCTTCAAGTGAATAGGACATGCAAGGGTTATTATATAGTTATATGATAAGGACACACACAAATCACAAACTTAAGTTACATTTATGTAAATAACTTCGGCTTCGGTACACAAACATGTCTGTGTTGTCACAAAACATCCTTGAGCTAGAATGACGTCCAAAACATTAACAACGCATTGGGATTGTTATCAAGAACGTCCTGCATTACAATTTCCACCAGAGGGCAGCAACCTATTACTTCCCGCATGCCAGCTAAAACTAAATGGCAGGAGGCATTTAGTTTCCCATCCTGGATGTTGACATGTTTCCGCAATGACAAACAAAAATGCAAAACTCCTCAAACCCGGTTTGTAGCCTACAGAAAACAGACAGCTGTAGCTGACTGTTTTTCATATTCAAGAGCTTGAGTTGCTCTATGCTATAGTGAACAGAAATTGATCAGGGAAAATATTTAATCTGTCTGTCAAACACAAAAATCTGAAAACAACTACTGCTCTCTTGCTTTTGTGCTCAAATGAGGATGTAATAAAGAAGACCTCACTGAAGCTAGTCCAACCAGCAAGTTTAACAGGTTGTGTTTTTTTTTTCCTATAACCATTCTCATTAAAGTCTTGCTCATAAATCTGACACAATCTCCCATGACCACACAAAATACCTAATGCCTAACAGACAACCCTGACATTGCCATTCAGAAACCTAAAAAAAATGAAGTCACAACCATTTTGGGGCAGTTTGGTTTGCATTGTATATGTGCAATAACTGAACTAATTAAACACTGACGTGTTATAAGAACTAGTGCATATTATCTTTCCAAACCTCATAGTGCACTTTTTTGTTGGTCACATTGTCACAGTGTTATAAAAGAGCAATGTACTGTGTTGACCAGTAGCTTGGTTTCCTTTGTGTACTTTCATATAATCTGAACATACTGTATGGCCACCACTTGTGGAGACTGTGGCTGCACTTTATTATACTCATTTAACAAGGAAGATTAGATAAGAACATGTTTCTTTTTGTTGTTCAAGGGGATATTAGGTCTACTTAATGAAAAACTGAAATCTATCAGAACATGTATACCTTCCACAGATTTATTCAGGACACTTTGGTGAAGGCATATGATCTGATCTGTACAATTTAAAAACACCCACATTAACAATCTTTTAGAAGAAAAACACAGCATAAAAGAAAAGAAAAAAAAAAGTCAAGTTCAAGATCAGCTGGCGTTCGGATGAGAAGGCCTTTGTCAGCAGAGTGTTGCCTAGACCTTCACAAAACATTGCATGTTCAGTCGGTTAAGGCAGCATGGTGATGATATAGCTACGGCATTCTAGAAACATCTGTAGTACAACTAATATAAATTTCAATCAACCACAATTCACGATAAAGCTTTTGGTTTAAAAAAAAAAAAAAAAAAAAAAAAAAAAGTATTTACGGCACCATTTAAGGCCGTGTGCAGTTGGGTGGAAAAATATAGAATAAGCAAATGCGTAATGAAGTGAAGTCATAATCCATAAACAAAATCTCAATCTATTAACCCAGAGGGTCAAATACAGGCTCGATTGAGGTTTGAGTGTTACAAAGTATACCTTAAAAGTAAAAAAACCTGCAGAATTTATGAGATTATTTCACCCACACACACACACTCTACAAAACATTATTGGTCAGTCTATCAATCTGGCTGACCCACCCAAATGTTGTCATTTCAGAAGAAACAACAGCTACTGATTCAGTAAACACCGGCAGACCTGCCCACTAGTGTCTGGCATCCTCTGGAACATGCCAGATCAGAGGCAGTAGTCCAGAGTCCTATTATCAGTTATATTCTCATGCGACCGAGGCTTACAATGATTGTCAGAACCACAATAAAACCAATCAATTTATATATATATATATATATATATATATATATATATAAAAAACGTTTTTTATACACACCGATATAGACATTCCAAACTGATTAAAATCTATCACATTCCATTGTCTGCATGCATATTCCTGGAAATCCAGGTCTGTGTGATGTTTTGGGAAGGCTAGAAAGGTCTCTTGGTAACTGTAGTGGCTAGAATATCCTGCTGTACCTTAGATTGGATTGTCTCAGCTATTTGATTTCTCATAGGTATAAGTTATAATGAAACCATCTTTGTTTTAGGCATGAGGCCAAAGATGATAAGCACATTGAAGAGGCTGTTTATAACCTCTAAAAAGTAAATTGCCATGAAAGTGATCTGATGCAATGTACTGGGACTGCCAGCTTACTGTAGATACTGAACAGTATGAGCCACACCCTTCCACACCTTCAAAGAACTTTAAACAATATCACTGAAGGTCTTATTTGGTATTAGGTATTTGGTATTTCTCACATTCCCCTCATCCATCCATAACAAACCCACTAACCCCGAAACATCATGAAACAAAGACACCAGAGGAGATCATGTGATGAACATCCAGTCAGAACAAAACATCTCAGCCCATTGTCATCTAGGCATAAGCTGAGAAAAACAAAAGAATAAGGTGATCTGATCAGCTCAGGGCTCAAGGCCCAGTCCAGAACCAGAAGGTTCATATTTCAAGCGTCAAGGCACATTTGGTGGGTACTGAACTCCAGTTAGTCCAGATCTTGTTGGGTGTCTGGAAGGTTCGGCCCATTCAAGGTCTTCCAATGTCCACAGTGACTTTGGTGTAGAGAGGCAACACTTCTTTCTTCAGCACTTTGTAGGAGAGAGAGTTGATGCCATCTGTGTGCATCGTGTCCCGAGTGTGAGCGATGCGGTCAAACCTGAAAACAGTGCATGACACCAACCTTTTAGGAGCTACTTCAAAGGTGCAGAGTAATATGAAGGGCACAGTGTTGGCAAACCCTGCACTACATCTATGGTTTTATCTAGAAGACTCCATCTGCACTCAACATTAATACAGTCTAGATTCATCTTTCAAGACATACATCATATTTGATAGACAACGGCTGGCTGTGAGTGTGAGTGTGCGTGCGCGCACATGAGAGAATATTTCCATATGGCACTGGTAGCTATGGCGATCTGACCAGGAAAACACTAAACCAGAAGGAAAACAATGTTACCTCTGAGGGTTGGGGTCGTTCTGTTTGTCTCGCTCATGTCTGATCATCCTGCAGTTCCCCACTACGCCACTAGGGCGAGAGATAGACATTCCCTTTGAACTTAGCCTGAAAAATAGAAAATACATTGAATGTAGATCATTGCAGTCTCCCAGTCTGACTCAGTGTCCACTCAAACTAGAAAATCAGTGGTGAGTTTGATCCCTAGCTGACCTAGGACAAACACAGTCTTATGTCTTCGCTTAGCACTCTGCATTATAAAAGACAGACTCATTTTAATGCTCTGTAGGTGAAAGACAGTTGTCCTATAGTTGTACATTCCAAGTGATCCAATGATACAGAAACCACAATGCTGGCCAATGCTCCAGCCATTTAGCTCAGTGTAACCGACAGAAGACGGCAGAGACTGCCCAAATCAAAAATCCCCGGAGCAGATCCGTGGATTTTTGGAATTCCTTCCGAATGGTTCCTAGTAGAGCGCCTGTATAGTTTAGTGGCTGGCTGATAAGAACCACACAGTAGAGGAGAGAGGAGAAACAAGAACTGAGTGTCTGACTGATGTGGCTTACTGTCATACATCCACTAGCGCTGTGTGTCCTCATTACATTAGGTTTCAGCTAATACACACTAATAAAAACATGAGATAAGAGGGCACGACTATGTGTTGACGTCACATGGGAATGCTGCTGGGCTGCTGATCAAAAGTGAAGTCCAGAATGACGTGAACGGAATACAATGAGGTCAGTCAGATGCTCCTGTCAAAAGTCTAACAGGGAGCAGATAAGTAGATTAAATCAACCAGGTCTCAAATTATATGACATTCCAGCTAGGAGTCGACGCACCCAGACCACTAGACTATCCTGCCCCTTTATATTCACAATGCTGTCGTCTTTTTATGTACCAGCTTTTTGAATCCTTCTGATCACATAGCAATAGAGATACTAACATTGAATGAAATATCAGGATGAAGGATGCTTAAATGAAATGTACTACCAGATAAATACGATGAAAATAACTCAACTAACGAGACTAGCATTTTTATTTTAATATGCATCCTATTCCTGTTTATCGCTTATCCTCCTAAAATTGTGTCAAGACCTTGCGGAAATATTATTTGGCCTTCTGGAACATGTCCAGTCATGTTTAGTCAGCTGCCACAATGCATGGGAAATGCAGTATCCATCTGTGCAGTGTCAAGGCCTCATCCATCACAACAGACACACACACACGATAAGACACAGGCTTAAGCCCCAGATATGCTGCAAGCTACCAGCAGCGACGAGAGACAATTGAAAGTCAATGTGATTCAGCGACTTGAAGCGACGACGAGCGACATATCGGTCAGTGCCGCGAAGTGGGCGGGTACAGAGTTAAACTAATCTCGACTTCAGGCGACGCGATTGAGGCGACTACCAGGACATCGTTGACTGACTGAAACATTTTTGGTGGGAAAGACACAAGAGGGTTACCTAGGCAACCAAAGCCTGGAATGTAAACAGGAGACCGATCGTCAGCTACAAAACGACGTGCGACAAACGGGTTACTTGCTGTCCGGGGATTTAATCGGAAACTAAGCTTCATATTTGGATGAATGATGAAACATTACACACAGTAAAAGGCACGGATTAGGATTAAGACTATATTCCATTGGAAAATATCAACATACAGTGATTAGTCCACCAGTAGCAGGGTCTTGAGGCTGTGCCTTGTACATTTCACCATGTTTCAAACCCATCTTGTTCCAAACAGGATAGTGGCCACATAGCTGTCTTGTCTTACCATCAGCACTTCAGGGGTCAGTGACACCAGTATGTCAGAGTACAACTCAAAGTGTAAGTGAGCCTGGCAAAGTGCTTACAGCTTGAAATGGCCATTTCAATTCAATGGGCTTTACTGGCATGAACTTAATGTTGCCAAAGCACTTTACAATACAATAAAGATCTAATAAATAATACAAATAAAAAGTCTCTCCCTCAGAGACACATTTGTGAACAGGCGTTGTGTCACCATGTAATAATAACAACATCATCATCAACACTTTACATGTATAGCAGTAGTACTTTTCATAAAGGAACTGCAGCTCAGAGAGAGCGGGAGGGGGAGGGAGAGCGAGAGAGCGAGAGCGAGAGAGAGAGAGAAAATATGGTAGGTAAGCATGATGGCTGAAGGTCTGGTATAGCAGTCAGGAGAGACCGGACAGTGGCAGGAGCCTTCAGGACATTCGCTTATTCACCCGTCAGCACACTAACTGGCATTACAGCATGCTGTACGGTAGCACGGTTGAGCTGAGGCACATGACAACGTCACATCTAATCGGACACGTTTTGAGCGATAAAGTCTAATAACATGACAAAACATTTATTTAAAAACATCCCACTTCAATGTAAGTGTGCGCGTGGGCGTGTGATTTAAACCACATAAATGATTAATGACCTTTACTCTGGGTGTTGCCCTTGTTATGGTAACCCACTGGTGGTTGTCATTTGGTTATAACCAAATTCAGTAACCATAGAGACATGTAGATATCAAATACACTGAAGGCAGAGCTGTATTTCCTAATGTGGATGATGAAACTAGTTATAATATTGGTTTAGATGTTTAGTTTTCATATAATCCAGTGGTAGTCGAGATGCTTTCAAGACTAGATAAATTATGTTTGTTTTCAGTCTGTCACGGGCCACAGTGGCAAAGCCCCGGGGATTGATGAGATCTGTCCAGAAATGCTAAAAGCTTTGGATGTGGAGGGGATGTCTTGGACGACAGCCCTTTTCAACATCGCGTGGAAGTCGGGGACAGTGCCAAAATAGTGGCAGACTGGGGTGGTGAATCCCCTCTTCACAAATTGGGACCAGAGAGTGTGTGCCAATGACAGGGGTATCACACTACTCAGCCTCCCTGGTAAAGTCTACTCTAAGTTGCTGGAGAGGAGGGTTCGGCCGATTGTCGAACCTTAGATTGAGAAACAACAATGCGGATTCCGTCCTGGTCGTGGAACAACGGACCAGCTCTTTACTCTCGCAAGGATCCTGGAGGGAGCCTGGGAGTATGCCCTTCCAGTCTACATGTGTTTTGTGGATCTGGAGAAGGCGTATGACTGGGTCCCCCAGGAGATACTGTGGGAGGTGCTGCAGGAGTATGGGGTGAGGGTGTTTTATGGGCAATCCAATCCCTGTAGAAAGCGTGAGCTGTGTACGGATTCTCGGCAGTAAGTCGGACTCGTTTCAAGTGGGGGTTGTCTTCGCCAATGCTGCACTTTATCACCAATCCGGTTTGTGATTTTCATGGACAGGATATCGAGGCGTAGTCGTGGTGGAGAGGGGTTGCGGTTCGGTAGCCTAAAGATCTCATCGCTGCT
>JAODUH010049951.1:0-19163 GCA_027564835.1 Typhlichthys subterraneus
GAGAGAGATATTCAAACAATGTATACAGTGCAATCTTGTAAAATGTGCTCAAAACACTTGGTATGCAAGGTACAGTCATGTAGGCCTATAATGCAACCATATAACTATAGTAGCCTATTATATAAAAGAAAACAAAAGATAGGCTATTGTAGTAATGCTACTGTAGTCTAGCCTGTCTGTTATTTGTCCAACTATATTTATACATTTATATGACCACTCTGATCATGTAGGCATACTGTTCAGAGTAGAGAGATAGAGATACTTAATAGTGAATTGATTTAACCATTGATGTTACTAAAATTTCGGGTTTGCCTGGTGACACAGTGAAGGTTGTGCTTTTACAGGAGCAGTTTGGCACCTTCCAATGGCAACAAGGCAACAATGGGCCTCAATACAGAGGGATGAAAGGGGGCCCTTAACAATAATAGCCCATTATGAAGCAAGCCGTTTTTAAATGTAAACGGCAACAGCAAATTGCGCTGCACTGGCCTACTGATGCCAAATATCTGCAGAAGTAAATAAGAATTTTTAGGAGATCAGGGGTAATATCATTACATATGCATTGCCTTACAAGACAATTCTCATTTCCCAAGTCAAACATCAAAGATGAAAGGTGATGTCGGCGCACCATGACAGATAAAAACATTATTGGCCCCATTGACAAGTGATTGTTGGTTGATCAAGAAACAAATAGCCTAAAAAAATTTTATGAACTTCATAAGTGCACATTCCAGGCTTGCTTTATGCTGTGCGTGACAAGTTCAGATAGACTGCTCTGTCCCATTAAGCACCGTTAAGTTTTTTAATACACGTAATACAAGAGGATCACTTGCTAAAAGAAATAGGCTACGTAAAAATTACCTATTTTGGTAGCTTTTCATTTTCGGCTACCTCTTTAAATATTAGGTTCTTATAATAATACATTTTATTTAAGGCCGCCTTTCAAGACACTCAAGGACATCTTACATTACAAATACAAAGACCCATAATATAAAAACATTTTACTAAAACAGCATACATATTAGACATACAAGCTATAAATACAAAAGTGTTTAGCAGAGATTTCAAATACAAATGTGTTTGTTGTTGTCAAATATGGGAAGGTCAGTAATACTGGCAGGGGAATATAGTTATAGCCTACACAGTATAACACAATCAGAGGTTGCGAGCCAGGGAGTTTTAAAAGAAAGGTGTTCAAATTTTGTGTACGCCAGGGGATAGGTACATTAACTGATTTGGCTTTCAACATTCAGCTTGTCCAGCCCCGCACTCTCGTCCAGTGGTGCGCGGTTGGAAGTTGTAAACAATGCCGGGTGAATATGTTGTTGTGAACTCGTGAAAGAGTGGCGTGTAATTGTCACAGAGGGAGCGGACATCAATCGGATCCGCAAACAGGACACGGCAAAGCACGCAATGTCATGTATGTCATGTTAATAATACAATGCATTTTCCGCTCTTTTGAAATTTAACAGGCTACTCGTAAAATTATGTTGCTATGCAGTAGGCTACGCATGTCATTTCATCACCATATCCCATAATTCCACTGGCCAACACCACACATTTTAACATAAAATCATTAATCATGACTAAATCTAAATGTATAACTAATGTGACTATGAAGTAAGATAACGTGTGCTTTATGCATAGCAAATATTGTAAACAAAATCAAGAATGACACCATTACAGAAAATTCCTGCGTATTGAGAGATAGTCCACCCTCTTTGTATTCGATGGTTTTACATGTCAGGACATAATGACAATCATCTGTTCCTTAGCAGGTCTCAGATGAACAACACCACATGACACATTACACCATGTCATAATATATTTAACAAACATAAACCAAAATGAAAAGGCCATGTGTGAAAAGCAAAGTACACCTTATGAGTCAATAGCTTGTAGAACCACCTTTAGCAGCAATAACATTTAGTAACCTTTTTCTGTATTACTTTATCAGTCTCTCACATCATTGTGGAGAATTTTGGACCCCTCTTTTTTACAATGTGGCTTCAGTTCATTGAGGTCTGCAGGCATTTGTTAATGCACTGCTCTCGTAAGGTCCCACCACAGCCTTTCAATATGGTTGACGTCTGGACTTCAACTGGGCCATTGCAACACCTTGATTATTTTATTTTTCAGCCATTCTGTTGTAGATTTGCTTGGGATCATTGTCCTTTTGCATGATCTAATACCAGTCAAGCTTTAACTGTCAGACAGATGGCCTCACATTTGACTCTAGAATACTTTCGTATACAAAGGAGTTTACGGTTGACTCAACGACTGCAAGGTTCCCAGGTCCTTTGGCTGCAAAACAAGCCCAAATCATCACCCCTCCATCACCGTGCTTGACAGTTGGTATGAGGTGTTTGTGCTGATATGCTTTCTTTGGTTTTCGCCAAACGTGGTGCTGTGCATTATGGCCAAACATCTCCACTTTGGTCTCATCTGTCCAAAGTATACTGTTCCAGAAATCTTGTGGTTTGTTTAAATGCAACTTTGCATACCTAAGCTGTACTGCAATGTTCTTTGCAGAGAGGATTAGGCTTTCTCCTGCCAAACCTTTCAAACAAACCATATTTGTTCAGTCTTTTTCTAATTGTACTGCCATGCACTAACATTTAACATGGTATCTGAGGCCTGTAAAGTCTGATATGTAACTCTTGGATTTTTTGCAATTTCTTTGAGCCTTGCATGTTGGGGTGAATGTGATGGGACATCCACTCCTGGGATTGAATCTTTATTGAATGCATTTTACTTTTGAATAAACCTTCTCACTGTAGATGATGATGATGATGATGATGATGATGATGAAGATTTATAGAGGTGTTCACACTTGCTGATAATCAATGAATCAAGGGCATTTAATTAGCAGTATTTGTCTGCTACTTAGCATTTTAATTCCTATGGAAATAGTTAGGCTGTACATATTTTTTCATACATGGCTTTTCCATTTTGGCTTTATGTTTGTAAAATAAATCATGACACGGTCAAATGTGTCATGAGCACATTGTAACACATAGTGACACAACAGCGAAACTGACCAAAGAAAATGCCTAATTAAATGCAAAGCAAGTTCCGCAGTTAGACATAATGTCCGGACAATTCAAAAGAGGCCTGGGATAGTGTAGTGGCCCTTGGCATCAATAAGCAAGACAGCACATCAGTTACAAATAGGGTGTAACTCTACGGCGATTAAAACATGGAGGTGGGGGGGATGGGGATATGTACATGAGGGATATATACCCCCCTCCCCTCCCAGTTACCGTTGTCCACTGAGACCACAGAAGTACATACATACAATGTGGCAGACCAACTAGGTTGTGTAGTGCACGTGTGTTTTTATGGCATCCCCTTTAAAAACGTGCAGCAGTGCACCCTAGAGCTCAGACTTTGGTACTGCAGCTAGAGGCCTTCCATGCGCAAAATTTCCATCTCTGTGGCTCGGATCTCCTAACTGGCCTCTCTGACCTCTCCACACAGTCAGGACACACACATGCACATGCACACACAGGGCGTCCTCTAATTAAATGTAATATTATTATTATTATTATTACTACTACTATTTAAACTAACTAAAAGGTCACATAACTCAAATCTAGAGCCATAGTCTCTTATGATCAAGTATTTAGTCTAAGCCTATGTCTAAGTCTTGTCTAAGCCTTTTGATTAATGAAGGGTTCCCTCTGTTTTGATTAATACACTTTTTAATGTTTTCGGCATCATGTCTTTTCCTCTATTTGTTTGTCATAAAGAGGCATTTCACCTCCTCATCTATATTCTCTAAGCACTCACATCTCTCTCTCTAAACTATTCCTTTCCTCATTCCTAGCATTCTACTTCCTTAATTGGGATTCACTCCATTCTTAACCACTAACGAGAGGTAGGTAAATATTTCCGATGGTTTTTGTAATTGGCTAACATTGCTATTTGTCTGTTCGGTGAACCTGTGCATTTATTTACATTAAAAGTAGTGACTCACGGAAAGTTGTTTTGGGCACACAACACCGCTGCAAATAAATTCACAATAAATTCAAACTTTGGGGGAATTCAAAGTGATGCCGTTTGGGCTTTTTATCTTTACTTTCCTTAGTTGAGTAGTGTTGAACAAGAGACCCCCTTGTTCAGCATGAAATATAAGAAAATATAGACTACAGATATCAGGTGAAATGTTGAACGTTGAAGAGACCCCCTTAAACAAAATAGATAAACAAAAGAGGAACAAACATCCAATGGCCCCAACAACTCCCTAGAAATACATTGTCCTAGTTCAGGTGTTTTCAAAGTGGGGGCGCGACCCCTTTGGGGGCCGTCAGGGGGTGCAAGAAAAACCTCAGCAAATTAACGAAAAGAAGAAAAGTGTTTTTACATTTTATTTTTAATAGTATATTTGAAATATAAAATTACTTTTTATTGCTTTGAATAATAGTAAGGAAATGGGAAATGGTTTTTAAAAACATCTCGCAAAAGGGGGTCCCTGACCTTGGCGCACTGCACACAAATCTGGCCCATATCTTCCCCCTTATATGGTACTAAATCGGATACATATCTGATTCTTTTAAATGCGATCTCAGTCTCAACAGTCAAGTCAGAGTTAATGTGACTTTGACGTCACTCTAGATAGACATTCGCTGTGTGACGCGCTTTAACAGTGTGAGTGTCAAAGGGCAGCAACCAGGTGCAGGTTGAGGTTGAGCTCAAAACGCCCTGTGGTTTCCCCACCACACAATACAGCTGACGTGCCAGATGGTGTGTTAGACACAAAGCTGGGAAAGCACAGGCATTTTGGCAGGCGATTGGACCGTCAACTGTTACATCTGACGGTGACAGTGATTGTCTATCCATGTCTTACTGTATATCTTTTGTTAAAGTGTAACTGAACACCAGCGCTGAGGCTGACAAAACTTTGACAAATGATACAACATAGTCAAGGAGCTGGGTGAGAGGAGGGAATGTGGAGGGCCCACTAACATGAATGTTATCATTTTAATCATGATGTAATCATGTGTCATCATTTTTATGACACACAAGTGGACGAGTACTGTTGGAAACCTGTCAAGTCCTAGGTCAATGTACAACGAATTTGACGTGTAGAGCCGTTTTCAGACTATAACATCACAACAAAAAAAGGTATTTTGTCATTAACACCAGCACTGATGTGTCTGTGAAGGTGCAGTCGTATTTTTTAGACTATAGCTTAAAAAATAAAAAAAATTACAATTTAGGGTTCAGATACACTTTAATGTCAAAGCTACACCTGTAACTTCCGATAAGATGCTGTGGTTAGAGTCAAGCGCGATTTCAAGCTGACTGACGTTTGCAGCAAAGTCAAACTGAAGCTCGCGAGATCAGGATGCTGACTGTCTAACCTGCAATGTGTCTCTCAACAAACACTATTCATGTCTACGTGCCGCTGTGTGTGTGAGGAGCAATACTAACCCAGTTTCCTTCCAGAGAAAAGCTCAGCAACTGACTCTCCCCACCCCCAAACAGGACACTGTGCCTTTATTAAGCCTCATCAGGACTTATTTAACAACGTCTGGTGAGGAAATTTGCCTTCGCTGGCTGTCACGTTGACTATCGCTGGCCCAGTTTGGCATTCAGTCATGCTGCTGTTATGGATAATGTGGTAATATATCACTGAACAAAGCAGTGGCAGAGTGATGTGGTGTTAATCTGTTTTGGCTGTGTGCATTAATAAGACCATTAATAGAGCTATTTAGTTAGGTTAAGGCAAGCTTAGTGAGCGTATATGCATGTATATAATTATTAAACTTACTACAATAGCCTACAGAGTTGATAATGGTAATACTTTTATGTTTTTGGCTACAATGATATTGCAAAATGATTATTACTGCACACCCAACAATTATTGTATGTAATATGTTTTATTTAAAACATTTTTGGGGGATTATTATCAACTTTTTTGTTGTTGTTTATTTTGACTGCTGTCTTCTGATGCAACAGCATGATAGATTGTCCCAGAAGCTATTTGGGGCCATGTGAGACCCTGTCGAAATGACTCGGAATGACCACTCAGACCAGCCGCCTGGGACTCAATGTGGTCCTGTAAACTCCTGCATGTTGATTGGTAGGTTTATTTGAATGTCACACTTTCCATGGTTGTCCCTTGTAGGTAATTAAGCAGGCCACATAAACAGACAAACACACACCACAAATTACTTGGCGGGAATTTTCCTGGAGGGCAAACGCCATTGGCGTTTTTTTTGGTTTTTTTTTGTGAATTGCCACAATATACTTTAAGAATGTGTCAGGTAAGTTTTATATTATTCTTTGGAGGCACTTAATAAAGCCTTTTGATGTCATAAAATGCAATAAAACAAAATATAGGTCAAACCTGGCTTACTGTCCATTTCAGGCAATTCTGAGGCATGAGGTTTGGTTTGGTCTGAGACACTAATGCTATAGGGAGACATCTAGTGGCAGAACAGGGTATCATCAAATGTTTTGCACTACAGTACACAAAAATGTTATATTTTTTGCATTTAATTATCTTTGTGTGTGTGTGTGTGTAGAGAGAGATTTCCTTGAATATCTCTATTTTAAAATATTTTTTAGTATCTTGGTATAGCGGGCTTTTTGTGGTTGAGTCGCAGGAAATGCAAACATGCTTATGCTGAAATGTTTTGGCAGATACTTTTAAGTCTTCCTACGTCTCTTTGTCAGTCCCCGGTCTCTGAGATAATTCATCAACATCTGAACAGTATTAATAAGCTGTAGGCTACTGTAGTTCTGCTTTAACCACCCCCTATTGGTCACAGTACTCCGACTAGTCACCCCTACTGTACTGTGGCATGGTATGAATCTAAATAATAGTATATAATAAGTTGTTGTCTAACAATAGTCACTCAACCCAGTTCTATCTCGCTGGCATACTAACCAGACAAAGCCGTTCATTCTTTCAACGCACCCCGGCTACAGGTGCCTACTTTCATTCATCATTCATTCATTGCACCTGTTTTTGTGGTGGTACTGTATACGCAGTATGTTTTTATTTGTTAGGGGAATGTTTGTTATTGTTTGTCGTAAAACCTTTCATTAAACTATAATGTATCGCTATTTCTATTACTCGTGTTCATTCGTTTTTTCTGAAAATCAAATCGATCATTTGTCTGTGCTTGTACTCACCTCACCCTTCATCAGAGAGAGAGAGAGAGAGAGAATAATTATTATAATTAAAAGGTTGCAGCTCAAAGTGTTTTTACAATTGAATACATTAATAAAGGTGAAATGGCTAAATGAAAATAAAGCAACAATAACACAGTAATACAAAAAAGAAATAATAAACAGGAAATTACGAATGAGATAATGTAGGGTAATAAAATTTTTCCCTGGAGCCGGATTTCCATTATTCCTTTAACTGGCAATTTCCCTTCTAATTGAACAATCACACGTGAGACGTAAGATTTTTTCTCACAGAAAACAAAAAAAGTGACTTCAGGCCCCAATATGCAAGTGAGTAGCAGAGCAGGGCGTCTAACCACCTGTGTGTCTACTGAGCCTGCTCTAAGACGATGAATAAACAAAGCAGGGCATATCATATTGCACAGCATGCATGTTTGTTTACAGATAAATGGTAAACGGGCCTTATTTATATAGTGCATTTTCCAACCAGTCAAAGCGCAGTACAGAGCAAGTTTAGGGAGTGTTGTTTGTTTACATGTGAAATACGTGTTGTACAACCCTTTGAGACTATAATGTGATTAAGGGCTATATAAATAAACTTGACTTACAGTATGTCTTCACACACACATTCATACACCGGTGGTGATGTCAACCATGCAAAGCGCCACATGACCAGCGGGAGCGGTTAGGTAGAGCAGAGGGGTATAGGTGTTTTAAAAATTGTAAATGTACCAAATATCTCCTGAAATTTAGCTATTTTACCATTCCTTGTGCCTGCTGAATAAATAATCCAGTACTTCTACACAGTCCTGGCTCTGTAGGAACATAAACAAAGTGGCGAACACCGCTCGCAACAATGGCCTTTGGCTTCGCAATGCATTTCAATGTGAGGGGCAGAGCTTCTGAGGGAGCACCCTATGGCATTGAAGGCAGAGGAGTTTTTGTTTTGATTTGAGCACAGTTGACAGACCCAGGCTATAGATAACATTTCAAAGTGCGATGCACAAAATTAGTTTGTGTGAGGCCCACACTAAAAAGTGCAGGTCCTAAAAAAAAAGCAAAACAATTGCATCAGTTGTTAAGATGAAATGGTCAAAGGGTATGCTGCTAACCCATTGTATAAAGAGTGTTGTGGTACATTCAGAAGATAATAATGCTCATGACATCTCTACAAATGTATTCACATGAGGAATCCATATCTAATTTTGAGACCCAATCAATGAAAACAATCAGCTGTAATGAAGAAACACAATAGTCTGGTTTCTCTTTTGGGGAATTATAAAATACATTTCCACAAAAGTCACAGATATCACCTAAAACAAAAAACTTTCTTGCCTCAGGCAAAATGTGTTTCAGCAGCCACAAATATGCACTTTTTCCAAAAGCACACCCATGTCATAGAAAGCCACGATGACATATTTGTCCTGTTTGCTTTTAATTAGAGGTTAATTGGCTCTAGAGGCAGTGTCGCACAATAACATACAGAAGCTTAATTACATTTTACAAAGGCAATTTACAACTACTGCACAAGTGCAGACACAGACATGCACAATATGACAGCATGCAGACAGCATAGTCTGAACAAATTAATTATTATGCAGACAAAAGTTTGATTTGGCGTGTGTGTGTGCGTGTGTGTGTGTGTGTGTGTGTGTGTGTGTGTGAGTGAATGTGTAGCCATCAATCAGTGTTCAACAGTTGTTGCTTGCAGTGTTCAAATTACCATAGGAAGGAAACAAGATAGATCACAGGGGCTTTGATTTATTTATTTTATTATATTTTATGTATTTGTGTATGCATGCATGTATGCAGACATTGCATTATTTTGCAAAAGCATTTGCAGTTTGTTCAAAAACAATGAGAAATTGCATTTACGATGTGCACAATTAACTTGTTGATGTGGAGGTTGAACAAGTTCTGATCTGAGAAATGTACCAAAGCGACTGACAAATACCGTAAAGGCTACAACATATGTGGGTGTTTGGCTCTCGGCCGGAAGGACGTGGGATTGAACCCCGGTGTTGACGTACCCGTAAGAATCCTTGAGCAAGATGCCTAACCCCCTACCCCCTTAACTGCTCCCGGTGGTTGGTTGCACCTTGCATGCAAGGTGAATGTGAGGCAAAATACTTTAAAGCGCTTTTATCCAAAGCACTATATAAATGCAGTCCATTTATCATAAATAGTGCTGATGGACGGAAGAGGCTTAGACTAAATCCTCAAGGCAAAGTCAAACTGAAGCTCTCGAGATCAGGATGGCCTTGCAAGAACAGTAGCAGTGTAAATGGCCACCGGCCACATTGAAGGACTGCCCACTCAACTGACGTTCTCTGAAGTAGGCTACGTACTCATTAGCCTTAGAGTGACAAACGGCAAACTGGTAGAATGTAAGAAAACATATTACAATAGCATTCTGGCAGACTGTGCACGGGATGTTTATTGCTGCCTCCTGCATGCTAAAAACATCACATTTGGTCTTTGCAAAGCAGAGCGTATATGTGCCAAATCTAGTCATTCCATATTTATGCCAAAATGAAGCAATCTTGATGAATTTGTCCCATTTCCCTTTCTCACGTTATTTCTGTACTAGTTTACAATCATTAAACATAATTCTTTACACAAACTCAAACCTGGTCATTGAATGCTTTTAGACAGGAGTCACAAATCCCCCAGTCACCCAACAAAAAGACGAGGTTTAAAGTAGTGAAGAGGTACTCCCCTTCTCGCTGTCTTATGCTGCGTTCACACGGAACACGGCAAACTGGATATCATGTTAGCAGACGAGAGCAGGACGGCAAACTCAGCTGTGGCAACCTGAAAATAATTTGAAAGCAAATTTGAAAGTTAAAATATTGTAACTTTTTGCCGTCCTCCGCGACGGCATTTACAACCAGATGTTCGTAGCTCGCTCACACACGGAGAACACATAGACAACGAGAAGGTAATACTTTTGGTGGAGCAACAATAGCATACTAGATACAATACAAAAATAATGATATACATTTAGTTGCTACTAAATAATTATGTTGAATATATTTTTATGAAATTATTTGTAAACAATGCGACATCGTCATAGCAACTGCCATTCCATTGGACTTTTATGCCGTCCAGAAAGTGTTTGCCGTCTAACGTGTTCTATGTGAACGCAGTAATTGCCTTGCAGCCAATGGCCTGCTAGCTTACAGCTATTTTATGGCTATTTTTTCCATTAGCACGTCACCACATTAGCAACTCTGTGCTGAACGTCTGATACATGTACCCCTGTAATCTCAACGGCACTTTCCGGAAGAGAGGTCGAGATGTCAATATTCCTTGGATGTTAGCATTGTCGCTTACAAGTCTCTATCTGTATTTTGTTGGAGTCTGGGTGGTGTCTCCTCACCCAGTTCAGCATGTACGTTTACGGAGTTTAAGTTTAACAAAATCAGCTTTAAAATAATAATAGTAGATCAAATATACAATTAACAGAGCTCTGGGCCACTTCTCTGACCGATAACATGCAATATCAACAGTTTGAGAAGTCTGACTCCGACCGTCTCTCGGCCCAGTGATAATATTCTAGACAATGTTTTCAGATGTTGATTGTGCCTCTCTCCCAATCCTGGGGCCCCACGTCCGTTCTCTCCTCCTGCTGGGTTGCTGCTGGGAAGGTATCTGTGAACACACTCTTCATGCCCCCACATCCTATCTCTTGTTTACTAACAGTTTGTTCGTTATCCAGCATGATGCAAGTGCATTATTTACTAATTTCAGTTTTTCTATTCTATCTGTATTCTATTTACCACAGCATACTTATTTAAATAATTTACAAGACCTGCAAAACAGCCAGACTTCCAACAAATTTCTCACTGTAAGCATAATGTCCAACTTGGTAATGTAGTTGGTAGGCAATCAAAACACCTCTCCTGTTGTGTAAGTAAAGTCTGGCTCTGCAAGACTTATGGCTACCTTAAAGCTAGCTCAAAGTTAGCACACGTAAACTTTTGATGTGTTTGAAATGCACATTTTTGCTGCCTGAATAGTAGCACCTGCAAGATTATTTTACGACATAGGTTATGCATGAATGAAGCGTGAGATTTTGTGTTTCAGCAGCAGTTTAGCTTATGCTAGGCTACATGTTAGCGCCGCTGCAGTACACCCATGTCCAAAGTGTGCAAATGTTTAAAGGGCCAAATCCTTTGAATTCTGCTTTGCTTATGTCTAATTCATGATTTCCCCTCATTCCTTTACATCCTGACAGAAAGAGTTGTTACTATACAGAACTTTAGGCGGAGTTTGGGTTGTCGTTTGAAGTGTGTGTTGTGTTTTAAAAGGAATTAGTATCTGCCATTCATGGATTGGACAGCGGCAGAGTCAGACATCGGCTTGACTACTTGGACGATGCCTGAACTAACATAATTCATCATGTTTATTGAAATGTTGTGGGTAAATTGCGATCTCGTATCTTGACGACATTACATTTACATTGTAGACATTACGATGGCATATCTTGGACACCTTCGTACCCGCTGGACATTTTAACAATGCATGATTTACGATTACAGAGACTACTCCTGAGACATACTGCGGCCATATTTTATTTTGTGTCAGAGCGTTTATACCACCGTGTGCTGCTGCCTCCCATTGAAATATAATATTTCAACACCAGGAGCAACAATAGCCTGAGGTCTAGACGGCTGGGTTATCTACGGATCTGTCTGTCAAAGATTCTAAAAGGGGTTCAGCAATATTTCAGTCCACACAATATCAAGGCCAGCCCCTCCAGGCTTGTTATTGTGTGGAAGGAAGGGTTATGTTGATCTTCTGTGTTTGTTGTTGATAATACTGTAGGTGTTCCAAATCTGCCAGACAAACACAGGAGGTGGCACTTTTCTGTGCCGCACAGACATCATCTCCAGCTGCATTTTGCCTCTTTACACAGACTTGCTAATAAAAATAACAATCAGTAACGGTAAACGATAACAGGGCCAGCTCCCTGGACTGTTTTTATGCACCTGTTGTTGGAGAATGCTGTCACAATGAGCCAGCAGCACAGCAATAGCTAATGATCCTACATTTGTAACAGTAGAATAGCCACAAACAACAATTTTCTATAGTGGAGTAGCCTAATGGCTTCCTGAGCATTGAGCAGTGTTAATTCTGGCAGCAATTTTAGATCTAGTCATAGTCTAGACAAAAATGCTTAAGTAGCATAGTCGACAGTCAAATTATCGTTATTCTGTTTTTTGGCCTGGTAGCAAGTTATCTTTATCCTTCAAACCAGACTCCTTCATTTCAGCCTGGTTGTACAATATGACTAATGATGAAGTTATTTTCTACAATTTTACTTACTGACTTAATTTTGGCCTTGTACAGTATATCAAACTAAAGGTATTCCGATTAGCGATATCGGCTATTTGATAAGACCGACGGTTCCGCTGTCGATTACCTCTTAGATTGTCCTACTGTCGCTCAAAATTATAGTTATATCTGTCGATCTGCCAATGCCGTCGTGTGAGCCGAAGTTTTAACATTTTGCTGTGAGCTTATGCGTACAGCTACGGTAAATCACGCACATGCAGCTGTTCTAAATTGAAACTATTCCACTTGTTTGAGTCTTGTCGCGTAGACAAAAATACAGATTACATTTTTTAATAGTTGTTATTATCGAACATTCTTGTCAATGTGTAGCCCAAGTGTAGCGCACATTATTACTAGGCAAACCGTGTGTAACATTATGGTAATACTCTAAAGGCCAACGCCCACTGAAGGCGCCGACGCGCGTCAAGAGACGCCAGAGTTTTAGATCTAACGGGGCATCGCCCACTCGCGGCGTCTGACGCGCGTCGACGCCAAGGTTTAGAGCGCTGTTCTATTTCTTGAGTGTCAAGCCATAAACATGCACTGAATATCTGCAGATATTTGCGCTCCTCCATCATTGTGTCTTTACAGTTCAAAGGTCGCATTCCTTGACACGCCGCAGAACGACGGCGCCAGCGGGCGGCGGCCTTTACCTGGTGCCATTAGCAAGCGCTGTCACAATGCGCAACGCGTTGTCATGACAATCCTGTACTTGTCCCGTCTGCTAAATGCCGGGCGTCTCGCTTGATTGGCGGCTCCCTGCGGCCAGTGTTAACATGCAGCATGTACGTGTGCCTAACACAGCCAACCATTTAAAGGTACAGTCAGACATTTTAGAGAAAGCTTGTTGGCCAAGCGTTGGAGTGTGACTTTATTTTACAGCTAGAAATAATGTCAGTTAATCATTTAAGCAAATACAATTATAAACTTTCAATTCCATAATAATGATTGATCACCCGTCCATACATTTGGTCAAACATAAGCACTAGAATAAGTGATTGCATTATCTTGTCCATAGTTTCAGTTTGTTAAATTTACTTTACTTTAATATGGTCATTTTGATGCCTTTTTTTATTTTTTATAAGATGCTCCTACCACCGCAATGAAAATAAGTCGTTAGGCTTTATTGTGTTTATCCTTTTTGTATTTATTTTATTTTATTTGGGGCATCTCTTGTTAGGCGCAAGAATTATATTTTAATCAACAAGCCTTGCATGCTAGTGGACGTAATACATCCATGCCCGTTCCTGATTCCCAGTGTGACGGAGATTATCTGTCCCCCTCTGGGAATCGAACCCCGATCGCCCACGCAGAGAGCTGCCGCTCTACAAGGCAGGCAAAAACCCATAGGCTCTAGCCTGCGTCGCCAGAGCGTCCTATGAGCCTCAGAGAGTGAGGATTAACTTCACTGCGCAGCTACCTGCTGGCCACCGTTACACCAGGTCAACGCTCCCAGCTGTGCCTGTTGCTCATACCCACCAAGCCTCAGAGGTTCATACTTTGGTGCCATCATGCACAGCATTGAGCTCTCCTGGGCTCTAGGTGACATTAAAGAGAGGCTGCAGTACCAGCGTTGGCCACCATGTACAGTTTGAGCCTCGATTCCCGCTCCTGGGGACATGATGCAGCCCAGACTGTGGCTTGTGTTTGTCTGCGAGTGTAATCCAAGCCATTAACGTACCTGTGAGTGCATTTCCCTGTTGCGTGTCGGCAGCCCAGGCATAATTCACTTACACGTTAGCATAAAATGTGGTTTTCCAGGCCTATGAAAATGCATGCATGCAAGCACGCAAGTTAGCATGCGTGTTGCACAATACAAAAACAAGCCTGTATTTTTATCCACCCTTGACACAACCCCATGTCCTTCAGTGGTCCTCAGAACAATGTGTGTGTGTGTGTGTGTGTGTGTGTGTGTGTGTGTGTGTGTGTGTGTGTGTGTGTGTGTGTAGGTGTGTGCGCGCACGTGTGTCTGTGCAACCATAAATCTTCATTCGTCATACTTTCCCCCTCTCCGTTTACCTCAATATCAATACCCCACCTTGCTATTTCTCTACCCCTCTCTCTCTCTCCATCTCTCTCTCTCTCTCTCTCTCTCTATCTCTCTCTCTCTCTCGCCATCTCTCTCTATCTCTCTCTCTCCATCTCTCTCTCTCTCTCTCTCTATCTCTCTCTCTCTCTCTCTCTCCATCTCTCTCTCTCCCCCCCTTGCTGCCTGTCACTACCGTGCTCGCTCGCTCATTGATAGTTGGGGCGATGTGACCTGCATGCCGAGCAACTCTTATCATTATTCTGCCGGCGAGCGGCGGGAGTCGGGGCGGAATGTCAATTCTCTGCCTCCTCCCACCCCCTCCCCTTCCGCCTCCGCATCTCCCCCTCCTGGTTGCTTCCCCTCTTTTGCTTAGCCCCCAATATTATCTCTGTCTGTCTGTCTGCCTGCATGTCTGTCTGCATACCTGTATGTCTGTCTGTCTGCCTGCATGTCTGTCTGCATGCCTGCATGTCTGTGTGTCTGCCTGCATGTCTGTCTGCATGCCTGCATGTCTGTCTGTCTGCATGCTGAAAATATAATCGGGTACTTCTACACAGCAATGTCTTTTGTAAGAAGGCCCTCACCACACAACATTACCAAAGCCTTGGCAGTGTGTTTCCAATGTGTGGGGCGGATGACTGACTACACCTTTAACAGGTACATGGCTGGTCAGGTGGTTAAGAGCTATCTATGGAAGTAGTAGCCTAGTTCTCTCTCCCCTTGAATTACTTCATCTGGTAGTCATCTATAGCAGTACTGTACCTGGGCCATTTCTATCCTCACGATGGGGTTTTCTGTGTTCCTGTTGATCATAATTTGCAGTGCCGTCTTTACCGTAGATGGCAAAGACACAGGTGCGCTCTACTAACAAACATCCACAATGTGTTGCTAGCAAGAGAGACAGATAGAGGGGCAGTACTGCGGTGAAGGGTCTGCTCTGTAGAGCCACAGTGGGCAGATATCTTTAGCCAACTGCTGTATTGTTGCAGGAAATTAGTGAAGTGATTTCAGTCAGTGGTAATGCAAGTGCAGTTTTTGAGGTCTCTCTCTCTCTGTCTCGCTCTCTCTCTCTCTCCCTCTCTCTTACTATGTGAGATCAGTCAGACCACACAGAGATGATGAAAAACACCCACTGGCCTGCAAGAAGATTAAGAAAGATGGAAGCACAGATTATTCAGAGTTAGTGAAATTTAAAAAAAGTCACAGTTAAGAAAACGAGAGCAAGCCATTGAAGGCACACGCGGCCCTCAATGGACACACACACACACACTACAAACGCATTCTCGGAATTGCACCAGCAACCTCTTTAAATCATCCCTTAGCAGATGCACTGTATATTTGCCACTGCCGTAACACAACACATACTAGCAAGCTATAGCAACGTTAATTAGTATTCTGCAAATGTCTAAAAACAAACCAAAGCTAATTCGTTTAAAGAGGTCATGTGCTGATTCGCTTTGTTTGGGAGTCACAGAGTGTTTTAATCATATGTAATTAAAATTGGTGTTAGTGATTCTTTACAGCACATTAGCTTATACTGGTACGTAATGTAGGCTACAAACAGTGAGTTGAACTGGGGGGTTGATCCAGGCATTGCCCCAGAAGATGCCCTTGAGCATTTCAGCTGAGCATCTTCTGCAGGTCACCTCACACCAAACAAAGTTCCCCTCTAGACGACACTTGAGTTCCCCTCTAAGACGACACTTGAGTTCTCCTCCAGACGACACGCGTTTCAAATGTGATGCTTAATAATGGAAATTCTTTAATATTATTATTAATTAAGAATTATATGTCTATAATGCAAGACGTACAATACATGTTATGCCCCATTTTCACATGCTGACAGTTCACTGGGGTTTCAATGCATTGCATTTTACATGCTTAGGTGAAAATACCACATGTGGAATAGCACAGTAAGGCTCTTTGTGATTAGCCTTGCGAGACAATCCTGATTTGCTAGCTTCAGCTTGACTTTGCCTCGAGAATCAGTCTTAGCTTGGAAATCGTTATGTTTCGGGCTAGTTTTAACCGACAGTATGTGTGACCAATTATTGTTGTTCGCCTCAACATCACCACAGCAGTAGTGGTCACACAGAAACGGTATGATATCTATTTGGGACAGGAACAGCTGGTGCTGCCATGCAAGGTGTGACCAACCACCGGGGAGCAGCTGGGTTAGGCATCTTGCTCAAGGATGCTTACAGAGAGGTCAACACCGGGGTTCGAACACCCAGACCACCCAGTTTACCACTGACGTTCAGTATAAACAACTAGAAATATACATTTTTAATGGCATTACTCCTTTAATACAATTAACTAGAATGGAACATTAACTTGTAACATGTGCAAAAGTATTTAAAAACTGTTCTGGGTAAGATATTTCCATATGCAGGATACCGGGCGTACACATAGTGATTTAATAACTGTTTAAGAACTACAACTATAGACATTTCAACAAGCAGGGCAACTGTTCCTGCATAACAATACAATGGCAGTATTCTGCAGAAACATCCTATGTCGTCCATCTTTATCTGACACAGCCATCTGTGTTGGTACAGCTCAGTGTTAATGTGTTCCCACGGTGACTATATGTATTTCCCCGCTAGGCTGGGTTAATACACCACCATATTCATCATTTATTGTATCCCACGTACCTGTGAAATGTGAATAGAGGACATGTTAAACTAGCAGACTTGCAGACTCTTTACAGTCTGTCACAACCTCAACGCCACGCAGGACAGATTTTGGGGTCAAATGTTCAAAAATCATCACACTGATTGGTGTAAGAGTTGTGCTATGTACGCATTTATTTACACAAGTAAATTGTAAAAAGTAATTAGTATACTAAAGTACTAATTAATTAGTATTATTACTAATTAGTATACTAAGGTACTAATACATTAGTATTATTACTAATTAGTATACTAAGGTACTAATACATTAGTATTAGTACTAATACTAATGCATTAGTACTAATACTTTAGTACTAATTAGACAAGTATATACTAAGGTACTAATACATAATACAGTACTAATACTAATACATTAGTATTACTACTGATTAGTATTAATTAGTACTAATCAGTATAAAGGACTACCACTTGAGGTAGTCACTGGGTGACATGAGACACAGCATGTGCCAATACGCTGGACCACCGTGGGGTGCTGTTGAGCTAAGAAGTTAGTGGAACATAAGCAGTGAAACCTGTCAAATATGTTAGAGGCTGCAGTCCTTAATAATATGCATTATATGTATTCTATAGAAATAGGCAGTTATTCATAACAATGTGCAGCACATGAATTAGGCTGATGTAGGTTAAACTCACAGTCAGTCGCTAGTGTAACATGTAGAATACATATTACATTTATTACCTTGTGCTTTTAAATGGACATGTGCCCACAGTTAGGAATTCGGACTATTCTAAGACGTGCATTCAAAAGCTTTACTGTTGACAGGGAGAAATTGCTCACAGTATAAACACTTAATATAACATAATAATAATGATAATAATAATAATAATGCAACCTCCTAATCCATCCTGATAAATATACCTACTAAATGGCAGTGGAATTGAAAGCGATATATATTTTTGTTTATGTTTAGACTCCACTTTACAAACATGAAAACTTAATATATACTGTATATATATTATACTATATAGCGCTTTTCTGGACACACAAAGTTGTTTTACAATACAAAACAGAAAAGCCACATTTAAAGATTTAAAGTGTGGGAACCAGAAGCAGGAGGGGGTAAGTTAGGGAGGGCAAGTCTGAAGAGGGGTTAGGGTTAGAGGGCAGAAGGACGAAAGTGTAGGAGCATTTTTGGTGTGTTTCGGGAGTGTGTTCCATAGGACCGGGGCAGCAGCAGAGAAGACTCTGTCACGCCAGACATGAAGGTGGAGAGTTCGTCAAGAGTTTGTGTGTGTAGCTTGCGTGGGCATTTAACCGAATTGGGTACAGTGTGCAAATGGGCGTGCCCATCTATGCCCAATGCACCCATATCTGCCCAATGCACCCCATCTATGCCCTATCGAGTCTTGTCCCATCTCAGATTCACATTGTCAACAGAGTGGTGGTGCACCTTTTGCTGAACACAGTTCCATTCACCAGGAGCGTGTTTGAAGGTGGAGGCAAGGCGCTGGCAAAGTGCCCCTTCCCCCGAGAGTGTACAGACAAGTAAAACATAATGAGGAAGGTCTCACTTGTCAGACGAAGATGAATAAAGCATGTGTAGCTTATGTAAACGTTATAGGCTGGCTGCGTTTACGCTGACGGTGTACCAGACGAGAGAGAGAGAGAGAGAGAGAGAGAGAGGCAACACACACAATCACAAGGTAGCCTGTCGTTCCGATAAATGCTGTAGTAGTGTTGAGACTGTTTGGACCCCTGTCTGACCGCTATTGAACCTCAGTGTGACATGTCCAGTAATACGGATGCTTCTAAACGCACTGGAAACATGCTAGTCTCTACCGGCAGCTCACCTGCTCAGCGTCAACCATGCTTTTAGTGCATTACAACTTTCACAGCCGGTTTTGAGTCGAATGCGGGAAGTCAAGGCAGAGAATCAAAGGAATAAATAAACTGAGAGGCAAATGAGTCAAAACGGATTCACAGTGTGAGTTTGAGAGAGAGAGAGAGAGAGAGAGAG
>JAODUH010049972.1:0-19162 GCA_027564835.1 Typhlichthys subterraneus
GCTTTGGACAGCTTACATAAAGCATGCTGGTTCTCTACACTTGACCTTGCTAGTGGATACTGGCAAGTTGAAATTGACCCTAAAGTTAGGCCTAAGACTGCTTTTGTCACCCGTCAGGGATCGTTTGAGTTTAATGTGCTGAGTTTCAAACTGTGTAATGCACCAAACACTTTTCAAAGACTAATGGATGTGGTGTTGTCTGACTTGGAGTGGACCACTTCTTTGGTCTACCTTGATGATATAATTGTGTTTGGCCGTACCGTTCAAGAAGCATTTGTTACGTTTGGATGAAGTTCTGGGTAAACTACATCAGGCCAACCTCAAGGTTAAACCTTCAAAGTGCCATTTATTCTCAACCCTTTCGCCTTTAATGCAGTATTAGTGTTGTGCTTAATGGCCACATTTAATTTAGTCCTCAGATAAAGGTTGGAGGAGCCTTGGCTATAGTGCATGTTTACTCTAATGAAGAATAAGGCATGTATAGAAGGCATGTATACACGGTGGCCTAGTGGATAGCACTGTGGCCGCACAGCAAGAAGGTCCCGGATTTTAACCCTGGTCGGCCTTTCTGTGTTGAGTTTGCATGTTCTCCCCGTGTCTTGGTGCTCAATCGAGCAGGGTTATACACATCACAGTCTTGAGACAATATTCAGCTACTTTAACCCAAACTTGAGTGGGTAGACAATGAGCGGGCCTGCACACAGCACCTTGCTTTGGGGTTGCATTTGTGTTCAATGTTGCTTCAGTTTGTTGTGCTGGATCTTGTTTATGCATTTAGACAACAATGTGAGCCTGTCCCTTGTGATTAAATGTCACACACACATAAATGCACAAACAAAAATACTATAAAGTCATATAAAGGTCAAATAAAACAAACACACTTTTAGTTGCCCTGTCCTTTGACTCATAGCCTAGTACTGTTTATTGTGATGTCTGCTAAATAGGGGCGCTTGTTTTGTACCCACTGAGTGACTGCACAGACATCATCATACTAATCACTTGACTGATGTTTTACATCAGTGTCTGTTTGGGTTGCACTTTGTGTGTGTGGGTGTGCACGCGTGCACGTGCGTGTGCTTCATACTTTGTCTAATAAGCCTGTTTCTGTTCCTCACGAAAAAAAAATAAAAAACACACTGCGACCCATTTCAAAAATATTAATCAAATAAAAGTATTCATCAGAAATATTAGCCTGAAGTTATCGAAATGTGCTAATTAAAGCTTCCTAAATAATGCTTATTGTAATCACATTTCATAATCTTCTACCTTCTGTTGAAAATCGGTTCATAAATTAGGTTATGCCGTGTATATGTGTAATATAATTGAATGACATTATATAATGACATTGTTACAATAGACATTACATTACACGAAACGTTATAAAATTTATAAAAATTATAATAGGACCATAATGTCTACAAATAAAAAGGATAGGACGCCATAAACATCAATCGATCACGCGGTGGCGCTCTACCTCTGTAACGTGATGACGTCTCCGTCGTAGCCTACGTATGTGTGCTGGGTTGGAGTTTTCGCGGTGATGGCGACGGCGACTCGATGTTCAGACGGGACCTAGTGAAACTAGCCTCGACTCTGATACACGTTTCTTTGATTGGAGATGGTTCCTTGTCATGTGGCTACACGGACCATCGGCATAACGTTTGCCTTTTGATTTCTTATAACTTCTGTATCGGTGAGTTTGCCGGTGGTGCTTGTTACTGTAGTTCAGTATGTTTTGACAGAGGCCTCCATTCTGGGGTCCGCCCTCCACCTCATAACAACAACAAAAACACCTTCACAGATCTACGCTAGTAGAGATAGCTCGGGTTAGCCAAACAGCCAATTTGTTAGCCAGCGCTACTTTACTAAGCAACAATGAACAAGACCAAGTAACCTGTTTTGCAAAAAGAAAACAGATATATTGCTAGTTAATAAAAAAAATGGTGGCGATTACGGTACGGTACGTCGAATCCAAAACGTCTGCTTTAACCAAAGCTTGCTAACGGCACCGCAAATGTTTGGTTTTGATTTACTATTATTAGGAAATCATTAATAGAAGGTTACAGTTGTATCTATTTAAATATTTAGTTATCTAACTGCCTAACCAACCTAAGTTCGTGCATTTATCTAAAGTGAACGCTTTAAACGGTAAATTACAGTAGCTAACGTTTGCAACGCGAGGTAAAATGTTCTAGAATACGGTATATTTAATATGGTTTTCAGACCGTATGGATATTATTATGAAGTACAGATGGTTGTAGCTAACTAAAGTCAGCTGTTACAGTAGCTCCATTAGAAACGTTACATATTTTCTAGTTTTGATATCACGGTACAGTACGGTACCTTGCAGTAGCCTACCTAGTCGTTCATGCTTTTTAATTTAAAGTAACCCCGGTCATTATGCATAATGATCATAATGTGTTGTACTTGCATTGTTTTCCTATTAGTTTAGTCAATCCAGCCCAGTCAGTAGCAGGTTTGTCCAATTCAATGTTTATATCAGCTTTCCGATTTGGTCATACAGCTAAAAGTGCTCATTTGCTCGATGTGGTGTAGTATACTGTAGTATAGTATGTGCATGCTCGTAATAATGTATGGTAGCCATTGTATGGCTGTCACAGGATAGTAGTAACGTCAAAGCTCTGGGGGCTTATCCAGCACTGTGTGCGTCTGAGCAACATAACACGTGTGTGTTGTTTGGGTGGGGGTGCGTTTCGTTTCTTATCAATTTTCACCAGAAGTAAGTTGGTTTCTCTGTAAATAAAGTAATTTGCCACCGTAGTATTTTCAACTTGTCTTAAAAACACGACTGTGTTCTAGTTGTAATGGAATGTTTCTTACTGTGGTGCTCAGTGAACTTCGTAGACATGCTTGGTCCTGACTCCTGAGGCAACACTTTACTGACCCTTCGAGATCAGATTTCAGGTTCTGTTAGAATTGCTGACCTTTATTGGTGGACTAGTTTATTGAAGGATTTGAGAATGGATTCCCAGTGTTGACCAGATATATTATAAATTAGGCTACAAGTGTATGTATGTATATGGTTGTCAAAACTTTAGATTTTTATTAAATGTATTTAATTTTTTTACTGTTGGCATTGAAGGAAATCATATAGAATTCATATTTTGCAGTGAATAAAGCATAGGTTTCTTGAGCGTGTTTGAATAGAATGTCAAGTGTTCGCTTATCTCTTGACAGTAGATGTTAGGTGAATAATCTACATGATAGATTTGACCACACGCTAGGCTAGCCAGCATGTCTACTTTACATGCCCACAAATGAGTTTAAGTAGCGTGCCTTACCTTACTTGCAAGCTACTGTGACCACGAGTGCAGCTATGTTGGTGAAAAGGTCTATTGGGTGCTGTAGCTAAATGTTATCTGTATCTTAACATTACACACACACATTTCACATTATTTAATTAGGTTCTTATTCATTTGCCACAGGTTTTCAATGTCCTATTTCTAAGAGCTTCCAAACAGAATCATCACACGACGATCATCATCTTTTGCTTATTGTCAGTGGTAAGTGATAAATGATAGGCTTTTTGGCTACCACACTGTGTTTATGTGTATGTATAATGCTGTTACTGGATTATGACCTGTGTCCACATGCAAGCGTGCCACATACAACACCAACTGTCTGAATGTGTTAGGCTTATGGCCTACAAACGAATGCAGCCCATATGTTTTGCTACAGTGATATTGAATGCAGGATTATTTCACCACTAATTTGTTTTGAGTAGAAGAACTCCTCAAATAGTGCCCACAGTGTTGCTAATCCAAACCCAGCAATTAACTAGCTGATTGTTTCTTATTGGCACCACTTTTAGCAATCCATTTATTTTTTGTGTTATAAACATACGCATAGGATTCATCACAACAGACACGCCACAACTTGATCAGCATCTAAACCTTGCCAGCCAGGCCTGCATAGTGCTTTTCCTGTGATTCAGTCATAACAAGTGTTAAGGGAAGCAGTGTTGTGGGTTAGAATCCTGACATTCCTGGTCTACCTGTCAGCATCCTTGACACAAAGATGCATAACCACTACCTGCTTGAAATGACTGATATCCATGCACACAAAATAACTTTTTCTAATTAATCTGGTAAACCCCCTACAATGCAGCATACTGTGATCTTTCTAAATTGCCATGGAGCACATACGGAGTACATTACATTGTATACTACTGTATATTAATATGGCTTATTTCATAATTCTATATCTTTCTCCTACAGTGGGATTTGGTGGCAGGGAGGAAGGCCTGAATTCCTTTTTTGGGCGAGCCACGCTCCTTCATTGGGGCCATGGTAAAGTGCATTTTCATTGTGTATGCTACTCTATGCCACCAGAAGCTCACCAGTTAGTTTCATTTGTAATCAGCTTTGCTGAGCACTTGTTAGACAGATATTCTGACCAGTGAGCAGTGTTAAATACCCAGTATGGTGGCTGTTGTAGCAGCTCTGATGTTACATAGGGATATATGTTGCCTGTCAGGGCATTCCCCGGCTGGTCCCAGAATGCTACCCTTCAACCATAGCAATGGTCTGTGTATGCTTGGCTCTAATGCAGAGGCCCCTGCCCTTGTCTTTATATCTGCTTATGGCTGCACACCATCATAATCTCCCTTAATGCTAGGCTCCACTTGTATGCCTATTAGTGTTCTGTTAAACCAGTGGTGTGACCTGCAAACAGCCAGACTTGTGTTGTTTATTTTCCCAACTAATTCCTCAGCATAAGTTTAACATCCAGCTTGGTAATTGAGTTATGTAGTTGCTCGTCATGCATGTCAGTCAAAATACCTCTCCTGTCAAGTAGGTGGGTCTTGACGCAGTTAGCCATCTCTGTGTCCCAGACGTTACCCATGTAAAGGCTGGCTCTGCAAGATTAGGAAGCCCCTTCACTCTATCTCCCTCTAACCATGTTTTGTGGGCAGTTAGAGGAGTGTCGATCTACTCCACTCTCTTCTCTTTTGGCGTGTTACTGTTTGCTTTATGAGCTTGCTGCAGTTCTGTGAGAACCAGTGCTTTTTGTTAGGTGACTCTTTTAGGTGTGAATTGATTACTTTGGTTATTTTGGGGTGTGTATTAAGCACTGTGTGACTATCACTGAACTATAGCTGCCATTTATTTCACAGCCAAGCACTTCTAGTGGATTGACCCAAAGTATATTTGACCAAGTGTGTATGTGAGGGCAGGAGGGTATTTACATTAAGTTACTGTTAAAACATTTCTGCTGAAATAATGGTTGGGACATTGCTTTTTATTTAAAATATTGTAAAAGCTGTAGATGTTTGTCTTCTTCAACCCACTATTTATGTTCCCTCATGCAGAGCACATCACGTGTGTAGGGCTGCCCACTGGCCAATAAGACAGTTGACTTGTTGACTGTTAGTGTATACAAGGCAGCATTCAGGTTACTATATGTTGGACACATAAGTCAAAGCATTGCATTTGGTTTATTGAGACTGCGTATAGAGATGTGTCTCATACAATCTGTCTGTTTGCTCTGCAGGAGGAGGTGGGCGAGAAAAGCTTGGAGTGTGTCCAGGCCAATCAGATCTTCCCCAAGAAGTCTCCCGTCCTGGAGGAGGACAACCTGCAGGTGAGACATGTTCTGAGCCAACCGGCTGTCCTGTGCTATAAAAGCCTGGTCAACCAGACATGTTGTGTAAAATATTAGGTGCATGCCTGCGTAGTTGGTTGTGTAACATGCAGGTTATGGTTGACGTCAGTTCCCTTGGGGAGGAAAAACGCATGCAAGCATGCAAAACATTTTTTATCGTGTCTAGAGATGACAAAAGAATGATCACAAACCATTTACCACACATTTGTTTTATATATGTATGTATGTATGTATGTATGTATGTATGTATGTATGTATGTATGTATGTGTTCTATTTTCTCACGCACGCACACCTTCATTCAAAAATAATTAAAGAAAATGCCATTGAAGCATGAGACTAAAATAATGGTCCTTTTTTTTTTTAAACACTGCTTTTTCTAATGCAGACTAGAATATATGCCTATTTTAAATTATAGGCTGGACATGCTAGCTAGACAAAGTAACTCTGATTTTGTGTTAAATTTTCATTCTGTTCCTGTATTTTATCTTCAGCTTGGCCAGAGCTGAGAAGCCACTCTTACAAAAGCCCTTTTCACACATGTTGTATAACCCTGCGTTTTACAAGGACCGTTCCTGCAAGGGGTAATGTGTGAACAGGAGCAGTGGCCGATAATATGTTTATCCGCTCCCCAAATTTCCCACATCGCGACCTAACATTCCATGGAAAATGCCGGTATGGTTGAGATGTTAACGAAAGCCGAACCAATGCAGGGACAAGCACTTCATTCTGATGCAAGAAGTGTTCACGTGGAGTGAGCAAACAAATCAAAGACTGCATTTTACAGTTACAAATACATAAAATGGCATGTATGAACAGGCGAAATATGTAAATGTCCCTGGATGGACCTGAATGTCTGAATAGAGAAAATTACTAGCTGTGCTTGCACGGTCATGCAGGTAATTTACCAGGAACAATGTGTGAAAAGAGCTAAATATAGATTGTGCTGAATAGGTAGGATGCTTTTGATAGCATGGGTTACAATGTGGGGATGTACCAGCTGACTCCTTTGGTTGCTTGGCAACATCACGCTTTCCATTAAATTCCGAAAGGATTGCATATCCATTTGTCATTCCAATGATGCTTTGAAAAGTATTTGCTGAAACATTCCTGAAATTCTGCGAGATGTGCCTTTTTATAGTTTTCTTCAGTGCATGTCTGCCTGTGGTGTCAATGTGTTAAAACCTCAATACAAGTATTGGAGAACATATTAAAACTCTTTTTGGAAACATGACTGGTCCATAAAGCTATTTTATTTTTGAAAGCCTAAAAAAAAAAACTATCAATAGAATAGAAACATGTTCTGCTTCTCAAACACATCCATGAGTTTAAAAGCATGTGCAATCCACGTACCATTGTTAAACAGAGGGGCAAGTGGCATTATGAGAACATGGCTGCCATTTCCATTCTGTGTTCATATAAATGTGAGGACTGTGGTCCTGGAAAGCCAGTGTGCCCATACATCCTATACCGCAAGGTAGAGGACTTGGACATGTTCACCTGCCTGCTGATGAAAGCCAAATTGCCCCTCGGGGGCATTAAAGTTTTACTTTAGTCTACCACGTCTTTGCACAGCTTCTGAAAATACCTGGCATTCTTGGCATGCCGTCACTTCTTTGCCATCAAGTTTGCTGAAGCACTGGTGCATGTCCTTAGCTGCTAATGCCTCTGTGCGAAACCTAATGGTTCCAATTCACATTTAATGCCTTTTTTTTATTTTTAATAATTCTGTTTACCAGTAGCCGTCGGCATGCAGGCTGCATCGTGGGATGTGATTCCGACACACGCATCCCATGGAAGGCACATCAAACCCAAATACAAATCCAGTGTTAAAATCTTATCTTATTGTAACAATATTGGTTTGCATTGATGTACAATGTGGTCTGTTTTGTCATTTGACATTTATCGAATCTCCCTGACTGTATGGTATCATTATATTGCGGTAGTGGAGTCTTACAGCAGAATGATCCAGCAACTCTGGCCATGTCCGTGGCAGGCAAGATGCGGTTTTCTACAATAGTGTGGGGTTTCTTGCATTTTGCAATGTGGTGAGCTACATGGTAAGAGTGGCTGCCCTTTTGAACACAAAGACATTAGGCACTTTTGTGATTCTCTTAGCTCTTGAAGTTTTCACTGGTTTTTCTGCATAGGCCAAGTGTTCTTAACCTGACGCACTATATGGATTGTTAGAAACCGTTATAAGTCCGGGGAGCCGTCCATCGAAACTTTGAACTTAAAAAGAATACGTTAACTAGGTGAACTGTCTTCTTGGTAGTTTTCAAGTAGCTTCGCTGTCATCACACCTAGACCGTGCTCGTAACTATCAATATGACACTGACTCAAGTCGCAAGGATGTGAAGCTCTCTAGACTGATTCTCCTTGCAAAGTCAAGCTGAAGCTTGCAAGATCAGGATGTTCTTGCGAGGCTAAAGTGTTCTGTGTCTAAATGTGGCTGTATAGCTTTGGTGACTTATTGCTTTCGTTCTCCAGTGTTTCATTACAAACGTCACGCAGGTTTCTGTCAGTCTTGTCTGCCTTCATTCATTAAAAATTCCATTTGTATGTCATATTCACATTGGGAACTTTTGTTATACATTGTTAAGGATTCCAAGCACACCATCTACAGCAGGTCTATTCAACTCTGGTCCTGGAGGGCCGCACCCTGCATGTTTTAGATCGCTCCCTGCACCAACACACCTGATTCAAATGAACAGGTCTTTATCAGGCTTCTACCAACCTTGAATCAGGCGTGTTGGCGCAGGGAGCGATCTAAAACATGCAGGGTGCGGCCCCCCAGGACAGGAGTTGAAAAGCCCGATCTACAGTCTACAACCATTAGATCTAGAGCATTTTTGTTTTGTTTTTATTTGTATAATTGTAACTTTAAAACACATTTTTGTATTTTGCAAAGTCATTCTAGCCATATTGATTGCTGTCTGGGTATATGCCAATTAACATCACTAGCTATCTGGCTCTGTAGTTCCCGTTTGAACATGTTTTTGTCCTGTGTGTTGCTAGGTTCCCTTTCCTGAGCTACATGGGGAAGGCACAGAATATGTTGGGAGAGCAGAAGATGCCATCATTGCGATGTCCAACTACCGCCTCCACATCAAGTTCAAAGAGTCTGTTGTCAATGTAAGTAGCTTTGGTGGGACAGTGTGATTACAGCCTCCAAACTGAAAGCTTGATGTCTATTCAGAGATTTACAAATGTTTTTTTTTAAGGGGATTATTTTATGCTGTAGTTTCTATTTAAATAATGTCATACCTATTATAGCATACCGTAAGTGACTGTGAACAGCAGCAAATGTAAATTGACAACATCCTGGAATAATTAGACTTCCCTTAGTCTCTTCCATTGAAGGCTGTGTGAATGGGTACTTTCACATTTGACATGGTATTGGTGTGTGGAAGCTGGTTTCACAGTGACCTGTTTGTCTCCACCAGCGCAGCTAGAGGTGTCCACACCGTACTGGCAGCAGTCCCGCATCACTTTTCACTACTTTGTGACTCGGCCGTTCAGTTTTCTGTTGCCACTTGCTGTTGCTATGGTTGCGACTGTTCCACTGGGAGATGCATAGCAGTCGTGCCCTCAACCCTTTTCATCAGAGTAGAGAGAGGTGGCTTTGTTACCCATGTCTGGACACTTTGTAAACAGAGAACCCACCTTGCCACAGCTAGGGCATTTCTGGGTAGACATTGTGCCCTTACAAGTCCATCTCTCTGGGGTAACTTCCTCTGCTTTGCATTATCAGATATCACGGGATATGGCTAATGTAGAGCTGCTATTGGCTCTGTTTATGTGTGAATATATTTGACTTAATGACATGCTAAGTAGGGTCGGATTATATATATATATGCGGTGTGACAATATACAGTTTGATTTGATATATTTGAATAAATGACATGCTTGACTATATAAATTAGCCTGCTGTTTTTGCCTCCATTTATACCGTAGCGTATTTAATAGGTGGCATGGGCTGATATTGCAACAATGAAATGCACACATCACACGTCCAATGACTGACATCTGTCGCATTTGATGCCTACAGAAGTATGAGAAACAATGGCTTCCCTTTGAGGAATGAAAGCCCAAAGACTGAAGATAGACATGCTACCCCCCTCACAGCAATGTGTTTTCCTCATGAGCATTTGATGCTTCTGTATGCCTCCAGTATCTATCCTGAATGTCCTCAGTGTTTCTCAGCGGGACACAAGTTTACATGTTATTTCCAAGTGCAGACATGTTCATTGTTGTTTCTCACTTGCGGCAGCCTGTCACGTGTTGCTGGGTTTAGCCGGACAAGAATGAACCCCTCATCCCAGCCCCTGATCCTATTTTTACACAACACCCTAACTCGCTCATGCATCCGTGATGTTAGTGAAGCATCAACGGTACAAGGCAGCCCGCTCAGGAACCTTGTGAATCTTCCAGTAGGGTGAGCGGGCCGATTGAGAGGGAGCGAATAGTGGAAGATGTTAACAAATGGTCCAGGGTCTTTTTAACAGGTCCAGATTAGAGCTGCAGGCACACAACATGAGAATGTAAGGAATGTGCAGAGACATGTATGTGTTTCCCGGGTTGCCTATGGCCGTTGAACGTTGGCTGCCGGATGAATACATTCTATTGAAGGCAATGCCCGTGCTAGAAAAAATACCAATGGTTAAATTCTCTATAGGCTGACTCATGCATTCCATGTGATTCATCCTCTCATAGTTTATTCAGTTGAGTTGATATTGGTGTGTTTTTTTAGTCCACCAATAAATATAAAAATTATATAAATCCACACAAGCATATTTTGTGGCTATTTTATTTATGAGTATTTATTTTTTAGTGGGGGGGTAGTTAAGCTCTACGAAAATTCAAACAGTGGGTGAAAAGTGTCACTTGGTGCCATGTGGGTGGCGGTTGTAATGCCGGGGCAGCATTAGCACACAGTTGCACCTTTTAACATGTATCATGGCGGTAATTGGACCCTCTGTTTTCTTTTGGTTAGCAGAGTTGTTGTTGTGAGGTGACAGTAAGTACCCGAACACGCTGCATGGCGTGGGGTGTTCACGTGGCCCTAGTGTGTGTGGGGGTTGCTATTAACCCAATGGTAACTGAAGGAGTAGCGGTGTGTCCACTTATAGTATCTATTTAGTGAATTCTGCCGGTGTGGTGTTTAGTTTTCACTTGGCTGGACACCACTGCTCTAAACGTTACATTGATTCTCGCCAAGACTTGAAGCCATCTGGATATATATATATTTATATCCCCATATGTGCTAAGGCCTGCTTGTCCATCACACATTAATGTTGAGTGGTGACTTTTACACAAGGTTCAACAACTGTGTGTAAAATGCCGACTCAGCAACACTAATTGACACAGGCAAGTCAACTGCACAGCAAACACAAGTGCCCCTACTGTAGATAAGGATTGTAGGAAAATGGTGTTCCTTACAGCGTTCAAATATGCTAACAAGTCACAATGACCGTTGTGATCTTTGGATGGCATTTGTCTATTGGCCTTACAGGATGCGTTGCTTGGTGTGCAGTTTAAATGTCCATATTCACCCAACCAATGAATACCGCTACGATAGTGTACATCAGAGCTCAGGCAAAACACGGGATGGAAAATGCTAACAAAAACACAAATGAGTGATTTGTATATTCTATTCACCCAATTACATGGGGCCTTTGTTACCATATTGTGTGCTTTAGTGTCCCACATTTTACATCGGTGACAGGTCAGCGCTGTATCAGGCCAATCTAGGTTCACCCTCTGCTTCCGCAGCCATGCACTTGTGCTTTTATTTTGTCCTGTCACTAAAAAATAAGATTTCTTGAAAAGCCCACATCTGGACTGTTGTTGCTCTACTTTATGTACAAATGGTGTGCTCACAAACTAACATACCCGTTTACCATGGCCGAGGCTGGCTTTTTGTACCGACGCCAATAACATGTTGGACCTAGATTGGCCTGCCTATAGTCCAAACCTGTTGCCTACTGAGAATGTACAGTGCAGTATGAAGCACCTTACTGTAAGACACCTGTATATGCTTAGCAAGTAGAATTTCTCATAATTCTTACATTATTTATGTATTCAAGCGCACAATTGTGTGTTGCCATATTTTAAGTGTAATTAAATAAAATATTATTGTAGCAACCAACTTCTGGTACGTTTATTTATAGACACACATAATTCTATTCTTGGGAGGGTTAGATGCGGTGCTTTCTGTGGTGTGCTCCCATGCTCCTTCACTATGGGAAACCAGGGTTAATTAGCCTATTGCCTGCACCTGTTTCCCATCCAGAGTCTCGTGAACAACATCTCCTGAGACACTGCCCCATACGGACGGCACTAAACCACGCCTCCCCAATGTTCTCTTATAGTGGTAAACACTCAACTGTCCAAGCGCTTTTAGGGTGTGTTGTAGTCATCAGATATGAAACTTTTTATTTACATTCTTTTTCTAAACTACAATAGAATATCATTTACAAATCACTCCTTTTGGTTTTATTATCATCTTCCATGTAATCCCAACAGGGTTGTAAATGTGTAACCAGAGGAACAGGTCTAACCGGCCTTTACTCTAAATTGCTAAGCCAAGCCGACAGCAAGCTGATTGTTGGCACTGCATACAGTAGGCTACACGGTGAAGTCTTGTCCACCACTAATATGCTTTGAGCCGCAACCATTAAACCCTTTCTGCTGCTTGTATTGCCTGCATGGTCCACTAAGTTTTCTCTTCACATGTACCTGTGCACGCCCTGTGTTTGGAGACGCTGAAGCTAGCCTTGTGTATAAACCAACGGCTGCCCTTGTCTCCCCAGGTCCCCCTTCAGCTGATAGAGAGTGTGGAGTGTCGAGAGATGTTCCAGCTCCATGTCACCTGTAAAGACTGTAAGGTTGTCAGGTACGACCCCGGGTGCTGACCCCATGTTAGTCTTATTTAACAGTGATTAGTTTAAAGCATCAGAATGTAAAATAAGGTATCCAGTACATTGTGCAATCTCACATTGGAACACACACACACAACTTCACTTATTAACCCAACAGGGTAATAATACATGTGATTGGTGTATGTTAACTTCCACGTTACGTTACGTTGCTGTAGTCTGTTTCAAACCACCGGTTTGCCCTAACCGCCCCACCCGTCCACCCCTTCCCCTTCCCCAGGTGCCAGTTCCCCACGTTGGAGCAATGCCAGGAGTGGCTGAAGCGTCTGGCGGCGGTGCTGCGGCCCCCGTCCCGCCTGGAGGACCTCTTCTCGTTGGCCTACCACGCCTGGTGCACGGACAAGTACGCCGGGGAGAAGGAGCAGCACGGGGAGCTGTGCAGGCCAGGTACGCCCAGCAGCAGCAGCAGCAGGTAGCCCGGGCACAGCCCAGCCCGCAGGTCTTATGGGACGTGGTCTGTGCTCCGCAGGCGAACACGTCACCTCCTGGTTCAAGAACGAGGTGGAGAGGATGGGCTTCGACACGCAGAACGCGTGGAGGATAACAGACATCAACAGCAAGTTCAGGTAACCGCCCTGCCGAGAGGGCTTCTGCGCCGGCACAAAGGCACCCGAGCCCTGCCCTCGGTTTTCATTGGGGCGCGCGCACACACACACAAACACACACACAGGTCAGGCTGTGTAAGCGAGACAGTGGGCGGTTGTGTTATTGTACGCCAGTGGTGCAGATAAAGGCCCTGCCCAGGATTAGGTGTCTGTGGATTTTCTCTCTCTCTCTCTCTGTCTCTCTCTCTGATGCAACTAGATAAATGCTAAGGCACAACCTGCTAACAGTGCTTCTCTTATTAACAATACAGGTGATTATGACCATCGTTTCATATGCATTGCCTTCTTCTGGCGACAGGCTGCTGTATAACAGGCTGCCAGGCCAACACTCTTCATTCCCCGCCAACAAGAAAGGCACTTTGGTATTGCCTGGCAGCTTCCCAGCGTCTCTCATATAGCCTATAGGGGCTTCAGTGTGCCTAAGTGTGTCTTCTCCTATATGCTAATTTCTCATATGGTTTCAATTGAATAATAGTGTTGTTTCAGGGTTGTTCATCACAAAACCATGACACACGTTTTCTGTTCATATTCTCCTATTTGTTATTCTAGTGTAAGGTGTTTATTAGACCACTGGAGTTTGTTTTGCCAGTGGCGGTGATGGTAATCTTTCTACTCGTCTTCCCGGCAGGCTGTGCTCCGGCTATCCCCAACAGCTCCTGGTGCCTGCCTGGATCACTGACAAGGAACTGGAGAACGTGGCTGCCTTCCGCTCCTGGAAGAGGTTTCCCGCTGTGGTTTACAGGTGGGCACCCTCGTCTGCTTGACAGCTAGTTTGAAGTAGTTGTGTGAATAAGGTCACCTTCCACTAATGTGAAGAATTGAAGTGTAACATCACCCCAGCGCTGAGCCTGACTCCACCCACTGCACAACTTTGAACAATGCTAAAAGCGTAGTCAAGGAGATGAGCGAGGGGAAGGTGCTGAGAGGGGGACTTGGACATTAATGTTAACACTTAAATTTGATGACGCACGAGTGCTCCAAACGTACCTGGTAAACCGATAGCACTATGAAATGTAGATTTTTATAAAGAGAGGTATTTAGTCAATACTAACACCAGCCTCATGTCTCATAACAGTGTAGTTCTGTTAAGTTTACAGCTCTGAAAACACGATATGGGTGCACTCTCATTGATGCAAAAGGCCAACAGGCAAATATCATATTTAAGAGAGAATCTGTGTTAAAGTATTCTGTTGGTTTATTATTTGTCTTGCATTTGGGGTGTTTAAAACTCAAGCTTGAATGTCCGTATTCTCCCAGTGCAGGTGCGAGAAAACAGTGTAACTAGAGTACCTTGCCTGACAAGGGAGCTTGTTGTGTCCCCGCCGTAGGCACCAGAGCACGGGGGCTGTGATCGCTCGCTGCGGCCAGCCGGAGGTCAGTTGGTGGGGGTGGAGGAACGCAGATGACGAGCACCTGGTTCAGTCCATTGCCAAGGCCTGCGCCATGGCCAGCAGCTCCCGCAAGCATCTGGCCAACGGCGCCTACACCAACGGCACGGACCTGCCCGCCGACTCAGACTTTGGTACACGATCGCTCTCTTATCTCAGTGTCTGTTTATTACCTCTCTTATTATGACCTCAGGTTGTTTGTTAACGGGATGTGTCAGAAGGTTAGGTGGACATGTCAGCCATTTGACAAGCACACGTTTGAATTCTAAACATGGTGGAAATGGTTAGCCAGGGGGTCAGATTAAAGATTCAGCCTCAGCCTACCAAGCACCCCGTCGCTTCTATTGCGTTTAAACCCTCTACTGCTCTTATCTCTCTAGCTCACTTCTAATCACTTCCTCTATCTCTCTCTGGCGCACACGAACACGTACCCGCAGAGACGCCTCCGTTACGCCTGTGTGTGTTGTGACCTGTTAAGACCTGTCTGGCAGCCTTGACTTGAGGCTGCTTTACTGCTGGTACTCAAACGTGTTTTGAACACAGTTTTATGGGTTTTAAACCACATATGGTTGGTTTTCAACAGTGTTTTCAAGGTGTTAATATTGCACATTAATTTCACCTCGCCGTCCAGACTACAGTAAAGGATACGGGAGGCAGGATGTAATTCAGTGTTGTTTGTGTCAACAACACAGCAGCAGCTTGGTCACACAGCCCTGTGTAGGAACAGGGGTGGTACATTTTGATAACCAGCCATGTATCTACTAAGCACATTATTTCATGAATGAAGGTTAAGTTATATCATAGCACAACATCACAGCCATCCTTGCCCGCTAAACAAACATGTACTCAACTGTGCAGTAATCTACGCAACATACACTCTTTTCTCTCAGTCGCCTGTTTGCACGCCTCTCTCCATTTTTAGCCAATACAGACCAGGAAGCTAACTGTGCACTTTGAAAGGCTTACTACTTCTCTGTGTCACATCGACATTGCTAAATCCAAAAACATCTAGAAATACTTGGTTTTCATGGAATGGGTCATTTAACCTTTTTATTCAGGTATTTTCATGAGTTTAGTTGTGCTGCAGATAGCACTGTTTAGGCTGATGGGCTGTTTGGATGGAGTTCCAGGCCATGCTCATTTGGCTGTAATATGTTTGTTGAAAGACCTAAGGCACCACTGTGAGAACCATTGATTAAAACACAACACACTAATAAAACACATTTGCATCAGTGAAAATATTCTGCCTCCTTTGCACATTGAAGAGGTACAGCTCATGCTTTTTAAGATTGATTAGTGCAGCAGAGCAGCACTACTTTACATCCTGCTGATAAGTGATTGGATCATGGACACCACCGTCATGTGTTTCCATTGCACTACGGTTATCTCATCACGTCCACTTCAGGGCAGAGAGCAATGGTGGTAATATGTAGAATGTAATGCAGTTAAAGGCCAACTTGATGTTCGTGCCGCAGAATCCTCCATGACCAACAGCTCGGAGGTGGAGACGTTGTCCATCCAGCCCCACAAGCTACTGATCCTGGATGCCCGGTCGTACGCGGCTGCTGTAGCCAACAGGGCAAAGGGCGGAGGCTGTGAATGCCCAGGTAGCTTCTCCAAACGGCATCTTTTCTACATTCAAATAACTCCCTACGAGTCCCCTATGACGAGGCTTGTCTCCCTCTGGTTCCAGAGTACTATCCCAACTGTGAGGTGGTGTTCATGGGCATGGCCAACATTCACTCCATTCGCAAGAGTTTCCAGTCGCTACGTTTCCTCTGCACTCAGATGCCCGATCCAGCCAAGTGAGTGGTCCGCCTCCAGCGTGTGTGTGTGTATGCGTGTGTGTGTGCGCATTGCTCTTGAGTCACAAGTGCAACCCTATTACACCCAAACAACCTCAGTCACGCTGTAGTAACTGTACTGCCTGTGTAATCACAGCTGTTGTTGGCCTCTGCCACACATCGATGACAAATTTAGAAGGCCTGGCCCGAGTCCAAGCAGGGGGATCTCTTTTCAGTCTGTGCTTTCTGATTCCACCCTACAGTGCTTTGACATGTAATCGCATAGGCTCTCTCAATCACACATGCATAGTTTCACGCACGCACGTACAGTAAGGGAGAGAGTCCGACCTTTCCCCAAGAAATGCTTGCATAAACATGTCAAAGCAGAGTCCTTGTGACTTGGAGCAGGCTCAATCTTCTTCTAATGCTCGTTCTTGTAAAATATTTATTTGTACTGAAAACCTTGTGCAGTTCAAACTACAATAAAAGCACTAGTTGTAGTTTTGAGCAATTATTATTGTTGCCAATTTATTTACTGTAAAGTTTTGCTAAAGCTACATTCTCTCTGACCTGTCTGCTGTCGTCTTATAAGCAGCAGCGCTTTATACAAATACAATAAAACTATTGCATACTGATAAACAAAGTAAGTGAAGCACAGTTACGTAATTGATGTGGCACAACGGGTTCCCTTGATATTTTGGGCTGACCACGTGTGTGTGTTACCATGGGCGCAGCTGGCTGTCTGCCCTGGAGAGTACCAAGTGGCTGCAGCACCTGTCCCTGCTGCTGAAGGCGGCCCTGCTGGTGGTGAACGCTGTGGACCGTGACCGCAGGCCCGTCCTGGTGCACTGCTCCGACGGCTGGGACCGCACGCCGCAGATCGTAGCCCTGTCCAAGCTCCTGCTGGACCCCTTCTACCGCACTATTGAGGTACGGATACCAGACGGCCGCCCCCATTCATTGTAGTTTTTCTTATTCGGCCGATTAGTATGGCCTGATTATCGTGATGGAAGTGTGTTTTATGGAGTGCCCCATGAGAGAGTGTGTTTGTGTGCAGGGTTTCCAGGTCCTGGTAGAGACAGAGTGGCTGGACTTTGGCCACAAGTTTGCTGACCGCTGTGGCCACGGGGAGAACTCCGAGGACCTGAATGAACGCTGCCCCGTCTTCCTGCAGTGGCTGGACTGTGTCCACCAGCTGCAGAGACAGTTCCCCTGCTCGTTTGAGTTCAACGAGGCCTTCCTAGTCAGTATTCCATGACGCCTTAGCTGCAGTCACCAGACACGGCTGTTGCATGTTACATATGACGCAGTCTCAGTAAGCATTTAGACACCTGAGGCATACAAGCCCCTGCTTGTCGTGTGTGTGTGCGCAGGTGAAGCTAGTGCAGCACACCTACTCCTGCCTGTACGGGACCTTCCTGTGCAACAGCGGCAAGGAGAGGGAGGACAGACACATCCAGGAGAGGACGTGCTCCGTGTGGTCCCTGTTGAGGCCGGCCAACGTTCCCCTGAAGAACCGGCTGTACACATCGCACTCTGACACCGTACGTACGTCCAGCTGTAGCACGATGTGGTCTTGTGTAAAGCAGGCATTCAGTTGTTTGGAGTTTGTCTCACCACACAGATAACTGATATTAACAACCCAGACACATTTGAATTGATAAAAAAAAAAAAAAATTTGTTTCACAATAGAGTGGGGGGAGGGGGGAAACCACCAACAATGTACTCTGTTCTTAAACGATGGGTGTGTCAGCAGGCAACACCAGCTGCAACAGAAGCAGCTGTAACCACGCCCAATCACATCTTCACACAACCTCCATACCAGTGTAGGGCTGTCGCGGTTAAATCATTTTTCATGCGGTGATTGGGGTTGGTTCAGTATCGCGGTACTATCGCCATGTTTTGCAAGATCATGTTTTGCCATGTTTTGCATGCAAGATCAAAAGCCTATCATGTGCCAACTACATACCTTGGCTTAGCATTGTTGTAGACAGAAACAAGTGATGTTTTCGGGTTAACCAAAATGCTGGGGTCCAACTATTCCGACTTCTTTCCCACAAGAAATTAACATGTCAGCGTAACGTCGGAGTCGTAAATGCATACATGTAAATGCATACATTGCCAAAGGTTACAACCAGCTACAACGAGGCTGGGGGAAATGTACGCTTTAATCGTGTATATTCCCTGGATGAAACCTCATATTCGATGGGCTAGTAAAAATGATGTACACATTGCGATAATGGTGGTTGATTGCCATCCCTGCGGTTGGGTTAGCAACACAGTATTGCAATATTGCGGTTATCGCGACAGCCCTATACCATATAATATCCTATAATGGAAATGTGGTTTACTTTTTTTATGGAAAGAGGATTGGACTACATAAAGACAGTCGGATTATATGAATGCTGTTTTGAACACAAGAATGCCGACTTGGATTTGACAGCCTGTCTGAGCAGCATAATGTAGGCTAGGCTACTAAACCAGTAGCTTTGAAATAATGCAGATTGATCCTGCATCACATTGTGTGCCCATTTTGGCAATGAAGGCCTAGCTCTCAGACTAGGCTGTTGAAGGGCAGTAAAGTTAGAAGTAACTTGCAATGGAGCATGAGAACTACAGCACTGATTTGAATGCTCTCTATACCTTTATCTCCTTGTGATATTACGGGGAGGGGTATGCTAAGTGGGGGACTACATAATAATACATTTAATTTAAGGGCTCCTTTCAAAACACTCAAGGACATTTTACATTGTACACAGGCATATATATATAAAGTTCAATATAAAACATTTGGCGCATATATACAGTGTGTGTGTATATA
>JAODUH010049983.1:0-19161 GCA_027564835.1 Typhlichthys subterraneus
CAAGCATATGTGGGCTGACAACATGACATTGCCAGTAGATATAGAGGGGGGGGATGGCACAAGGGGCTCCAGTGACGTCCGTGTCTCTGACAGCTGATGGAGGGAGATTAAGCTCACGCACGGCTGCAACTGTCAAGTAGACCTACAGACCCCCTCCCCCACACCCCCCACCAAAATGCCACGCAATGCCCTCCTCTCCCCTCCTCCCCTCTCTCCCCTCTAGCCATTCTCGCCCTGCTCATCCCGACACCGCGGCGGAGTCTGACTGGGATGTTCACTGACCCCCAAACTCTCCTCTGTCTACACACACACACACACACACACACACAGTCTGTTTGTTATGTGTCCAGAGAATGTGCTCCTCTGGCCCATGGGCGTCTGGTCTGGTCTAGGCTGCATCTCAAAGTGGATCAAGGCATTGCTTTAATGCAGCGCTTATCCCTTCTAACACTACGGCACAGGCAACGTTTATCGATAGGCGCGTGGTCTAACTGCCGTTGAGGTGCCAATCAAAACGTGATGGTGATGATGATAGCTGGCACCCGAGATCACGTCTACGCACGCTTGGTATTGCGTCATCATTGTGTCTGTTACCCCCCCGTGACCCAGGATTAGTTAGCTGTACACGCGCCAAGATTATCGTAGCGTCCCGCCACTTTGTTTAGTGGTATGCCCTCTCATAGGTTCTTAATAAGGTCCATTTTGTGGTTGTTTCTTCTAAACACACAGAGAGCAGTAAGTCGTTTTGTGGTATATGTGTGGAGAGAACTGACAATTTACTCCCTGGCAGATGGAGAAAGGAAGACTGTGTATGTGTGTGTGTTATTTTTTTATATTGTGTGGCGTGCACGTACTGAGGCAGACATCCACCCAGGGACAGTGCGTCATCGATTGAGCTGCCGGAAGAGGCCTATTATGTCCAGCCATGGTTCAAGCGGGGGAGTCAAGTGTGTCATATGTGTTGGCGCTAATTGGCAACCCACCCCGGTGGAGGCTGACCGGGGCAAGAACAGAGATCTGCTAGCCACCCTTCCCCCCACCCCACCCCACCCCACATCCCCCTCACCATGTTCTACTGTCCTCATTTAAAAAGAATACATTGTGCTCCCTGTCAAGCAAGGAATCCTATGATTTGTAGTGGAAAAAGAAGATGTACATCTAACCGCACCTCTACTGATTAAAACACAAACTAAATCGAGTTTATGTATATCATTTACATACAACGGTTGTTATATTTACATGCTGTAAATTCGATCTTATTTTCAAAATAGTGGTTTATTTTAATTTTCTCTTTTAACGTTCTCTTTCTCCTGTGTGCCCTGCCTTCTGCCCTCAGGGTAGTTATTTGTTTCTTTCAGTCTCCCCTCCCCTCGCTCCAATCCCTCCTGCTCTTCCCATTCAAAACGGATTGTCAGAAGTTGGATGGGGTTACACTGCCCTCTGCAGGAAGATACTTGGATTTTTATTTACGACTCAAATTAAGCCACATCCCATTTTATAGTAGCGATAAACCAGTTTGTTTATATTGGTTTATAAGTCAAAATTATGTGGAAGAAATGCTATCGTATTGTTACCAATTTTCTTTCATTCATGCATTAATTTGGCAATGCGTTTGTTGGGAAAAGACATTGCTGCTGTTCCTGGCCGGTGGCTGCCAAAGTCGGCTCTCACCTGCACCATTATCTTAGGATATTTATATAGCCAGGGGTTATTTGCTACTAGGATCAAATGACCAATTACACGGGCCCTGTGATTGTTCGTATAATGCCCTGTGCCTATATAAAAGAGAAAGCTACGGTTGTCTCACAAATCGATTGTTCAGTCGAGCCTTTTTTCTGCTTGCTGCTCCCACCTTGTGGCCATATTCTGACCAACGATAGTCAGATTTCAGCCATGGTCTCGGCTGATGTTACATGAGCTTTCTGAGGCTGATACACCAATTAATCGACTATGTTCTACAGCAGGGGTGGGCAATTATTTTCACTTGGGGGCCACATTGAAAATGTCAGAGAACTTTGCGGGCCATGTTACTTTTTTAACCAACATGCTAAAACATTTTAAAATAAAACACAAATTAGATAACTTGGTTAACTTATTGTTTACATATTTATGCATATATGCAACACCATTTTCATAATCAAACTTTAACTATGTAAGTAATTTTATGTTGTATTATTATTTTTAAATGTTTGATGTACCGGGTGGGCTGGGTCTCAAAGGGCCACATCCGGCCCCCGGGCCTGACTTTGCCCAGGCCTGTTCTACAGGATGTCACATAAAGAATATATTGTATATGATATTTTGATATAGTCGTGCAGCAGTGTTGGGCAAGTTACTCAGGAATTGTATGTTACTAGTTACTTTTTACTCCTTCAGAAATTAATAATATTACTTTACTTATTACTGGGTATTAAAAGTAATTAGTTACATTACTAGTTATATTACTTTCACAATTACTACCCTGCCTTGCCCTTTCTGAAAAAAATATTGAATTTAATCCTGTTTATTGGAACAATAATTTACCCTAGGAGTCAACAATCAGCCAAAGTGAAAACATTGCAGACTCTCAACCAGATGATTGGACAGGCTGGTTCAATTAGCCTACCCTACGTTTGCTAGGACCAGAAATATTGTTATTTTAACACAGTAACTATTAATTACTTGGATTAGTAATTGTAATATTATTACTATTTTGGACATAGCAATTAGTTACACTGCTAGTTACTGAAAAAAGTACTAATTACAGTAACTAGTTATTAGTTAATGCCCAATACTGTCGGGCATGAAATAGCCTGCATGCTAAAAGTTAATTCTGATTTTTGTTATAGGCTATTTTACAGCAGGGGGCAGTAGTTATATATTTATATAAATAGTTTTGACTGGTCAAGAAAGTCATGTTTCTTTGGCATGTAGATTTTATTTTTTATTATTCAGCAGCATCTGATAGGATGCAGCCTACTCGCCCATTCTAGAATGTGTATGCTAATATTCTAGTCGACCATGTAGAGTGTGGGTGCGAAAGAGGGGGACCGGACCGGCACGGTTCCTGCCAGCTGCCGCTGTCTGATGAGAAAAAGACAGGTGGTGCACATTATTAAGGCCTATACCAAATCGTAAGTATCTCCCTCGCAAGAGCGCACCCGCATCCACCCACACACACGGAAACATACACTCACTGTGAGCGCAGTATGCCAGTTAAAAGCCTATACCTTATCTACGCACTATAGGCTCCTTTACAATTTGAGCTTTCTCTTGTCGCAATGAATCTGACATAGGTCTACTGTGGCTACAACTTCATTGCTCTTGTGTGTGTGGTTCCCAATATCTTCACACTTTAAGTTTCCAGTAACTGATCAAATGTATGATTGGTGTTTGAGAAATGAGAAAGCTTGACCCAAAATTGTTTATGTAGCAAAGATCTGTAGCGACCTTTGCCCTGACCTGTTGAGAGGGTGCTGAAGGGTGATGTGAGTAGCACGGAGGACTCTTGAGTCTGGATACATTCCTCCTTTAACCCACCAATAGGGTTAAAATCCCTTTGCCTCCACATACCTACCTCTGCCCTCTGAATATCTCCCCAGAGTGAATGCAACCAACAAATAAACTATTCTCACCCCTGTTTGTCTAAGAAGAGCAGGACCGCAGACGATGGAATTCTCTTCTGTTGTTTTGCTGTTTGAACATGGGTGGCTCACCTTCAGGTGCTTTGGTGCCCTGCCTGTCATGCCAGTGTCTCTGCACATTATAGCTAAAGTGCCAATGAAATTGGAATCTCTGCCATCTTTGTTTCACAGTGTGTTCAAAATAGCAGCAGATCAAAGGGAGCTGGGGTGTGTGGCCTGGCGTGACACATAAGGCTGACTACAGGGTGTACATACGGCCGTCCTTTAAAACTGATATTAAAACTTGCAGTCTCAAACTCATTGTTTTAGATTAAGGAGCTGATTGATACCAACAAGTCGCCCTAATGTTTTAAGAAGTAACACTATTCCAGAATTGTGGAATCTGAAATAGTGAATGAACTGACGACTTCAACAACGCATTTTCCTTGAACAAGAGCAGCTGCCCAGTAATTTCTCTCTCTCTCTCTCTCTCTCTCTCTCTCTCTCTCTCTCTCTCTCGCTCTGCCTCTCTCTCTCTCTCTCTGGACTGTGAGTGACAGCACATGTGCAGGGGTACATGGGAGGGCCAGTGCTGAAATCCTAGCCATCCCTCCATGCAGTCTTGGGGACATACCTTGGCTATGGGTCGGAAGGAGCTGTGAGATACAGACTTTGGAGGGACGCAGAGCAAGTGAAAGAGTAAAGATCTAAGAGGAGACCGAGTGTAGGACTTTACCGTTTGGGTTGCCCACTGCCCAGGCACACTAAAAGTCTGGAACGTTGTGTGTGTGTGTGGACCCCCCTTGGTTTCGTGCCTGCCAGTGGTTGCACAGGTTCTGACTGAAGGTTCGGAGGATGAAGACCTGCGTGTTGGCAGTAGTGTGTGTGCTGGTTGCTCTGTGTTGTCAGGTAAGCCACATGGCTATTGCTAACTAAACAGTGTAAATTAATCTTAAACACATTAAAGTGTGCACGGACATTATTTTATTTCCTGATTTAAGTATTTGACTTAATTTTATATTATGTGTATATTCATTATGACGATATTATTTTCTTTAGTTATCTTGTTTTCTTATGGTTTTTACGGTGTCGAAGGTGTCAATTTAAACATTTTTAATTGTTTTTGCTGTTTTATCAAAGTGTGCATGTACATGTGTGCTTTTTATGTTCTGGTATGTGCCTTATGTTTTATGTTGAAATATTGAATTCTTTCATGGCCATATCTCTCCTGCAAAATAGAGTTTTAATATCAGCAAGATGAATCTGGTTAAATAAAGAATAATGTTAAAATAAACAGGGCCATGTTGAGATATGCTTCTTGTCCCCTCAGAGTGGTCTTGACTGATACAGATGGCTTTAGCTATACCACTCTTCAAATATACAATAGTGAGCTGTTGAAGCAAACATTGTCTGATTTTCATCAATGGGGGCAATAAACTTGCCCTGGAAGCAGGGAATGTGACTCGTCTAAACATCCCAGCACAGTTGGATGGAATATGATTGATAGCACATCAAAGCGCACAAGACTGCAGATGTGTTTAGAGGGCTCAGGGCATCATTAGTGGCCTCTGTCATCAGACACCATTATGAGACCTATAAACATACCTATTACAAACAGCACTTCCATGTTTCATCAGGCTGGCTCTCTGTTTGGAGGAGTAATGGAACCCAGATTGGAGCTGCAAGGCCATTGAGAGGATATTAGCCCCATATAGTGTAAATGAAGGCCGGTGAAATCTATGGCACAAACATTATTTGGCCCCTCTAATACTAAATAGCCTAATTTATTTATACTGTATGTTTTAAGATGTTTTATTTCCTATACCAAATCAATTGTAACAATCACGTACCTACATGGGTTAAGAGGAGTGAGTGATGCACTGGCAGTTAGTCAGAGTAAGGCCTCAGGCATGTGTTTTGAGATGCACATAAAGGTATGTCACCTCTTGAAGGTTGTGTGAGAAAAAATTGTGATATTTGAACTCAATCAAAACAAAAACAGATTTCCCTTAAGAAGCTGCACACCCCACATTTTACACGCATTGCCAAGGCTGGAATAGTGTGTGGTTCATAGCTTTGTGTTTCCATGTATGGACCTAGGGCTGTGTGTAGAAACACCAGATTATCTTTTCAGCGCAGACACATCTAGCGGCCGATGAAGAGATATTTGATGAATTTGACCAAGTATATTATCTTACAAACACTGACTATGCCTTTAAGGCTTCCATCAACATGACACATCCAACCGTATCATCACTCCTAAACTGAATATAGCAGTAACTTTTTATTTTATCATCGGTACTATGTGTTACCTTAACCTTAAGTGCATCAGTGGATTGTCTCAGTCTGTATTCTCATAATAATAGGATTTTTTGCTCTGTGTAGAAATACTCCATTCAAAATCCAGGTGGTACAAGTCAATGTGTTGTGACAAATTAGTATCACAGTAGTAGGTGATGTGGTAAATGGGTTAGGCAGGTTGTGTATTTTTACAAAATTGAAATAATTAACCAGTTTTACTAAATTGCCTTAAATGAAACTAGACTCATTCCAATCAACTGCATGCTTTTAGTCTTAACAGTCAGTATTGTTTTGAAATGGCCTATTTTGCATCCTAATGAGCATAGGCTGTGGTATGGTGTGGGTAGGAGCCACAGCTGTTCTCAGAAGCATCTACGATGCCATTTGTCCCGCTCAGTAATCCCCTTGCGGAAAGAGGAGTGGGCCACTCCTAGACCATGAAATCAGGGACAAATCGAGAGGCCATTGCAGCAACCAGCTGGTGTGGATTTCTCACTCATCGGAAACAATCAGTCAGTACGTTCTGAATCACAGGCTTCACTGTTTGTGATACCTGCTCTGTTTTACTCCAACTTTCAAACACAGGCAGAGAAAGGGAGGCTTGTCTGACATTTAAACACATTAAATGTAGGGAGCATGCAAGAGTCGTTTACACATAATTATTATTGTTATTTTTTAAACAAATTGATTGTCTGATTGGTGACATTTACTGTAGCACCCTCTCAGTTCAGCTGTATAATGACTGTTTTACTCATATCATTTTGCATTCTGAACTGCATCCTAAAAAAAGGTTTTTGTTAAATATTGTTCACATTATGATAAATCCACCGTAACTAACTAACAAAACACATTTTGGATGTCTAATAGTGTGTACATTCAGCATCTGCTAATTTAGTCCACTATAAAAACACTAGTCAGCATTTTTTAACATTCAGCTGAGACATCTGCTCAGGGAAGGAAGGCCCGTAAATAGGGAGTCCAAGCTATAGGCAGTCATGACTTTGCAGGGAGCAGGGGTATGGCATGAACACAAGATTCTTCCTGGATGACTGTTCATGGAGATCCATGACAGAAAGCAGGACCAGCGTCGGCCTGAGATCACACCTGTGTGACCTCTAGCCCTGTGGCCCAAGGGATTTCCAAGCATGCGGTTGCCTCCCGTGGTGCATAGCCTTTCTTGGAGCTACTGCCATTCCACTGCTCAACCATATAGCTGGTCAGCTGAGATACGGGAGAACATTATTATGTCTCAGACAAGCATTATTTCCTTTATCGGCTCCATGCCAACATAACTGTATTTCTTCGATCCATCGATACAAAATTTACATTTCTATAATGATAAAGTCAATATTTTTTTTATCATGATCTATGCACAGGTTTGCTAAAACTAATTGAACCTCTTATGTTATGCTTTTTAACTGACTGACAGCAGTCACATCTTCCAAGACGACGTTGGCCGTGATGTAGTGGGAGTGTAAGAATGGCACACGACACATAATGGCTAATTATTAGTATTTTCTGGAAAATTCCCTGAGCTCTGTAAGTTTGTACTAACATCACAAATACATTTGCATTTTACGCTATTACTGGCTAAAGATTCAACTAGCCATTATCAATGTTTTAACACTTCCTTTTTAAATTAAATCCTTTATTTTATTATAGTAGATATGCCTCACTAAGTAATTTGTTTAAAACGCAAAATGCAAATATATTAAGTTAAGAAGAAGTTAAGGCCTTTTACACTACAGTATATACTACACAAACTAACACAAAGAGCATTATATGATTCTGACTGAGTGAGTTTAGTGTGAGAGGCAATGGTGCAGTCTGTAGGGGCGGCAGGTGAACAGAATATGCTGGTTTGAACCCCACTAACTCCCCGTCAAGTGTCAAGGTGTCCATGACCAAGACCTAACTCTATCTGCCCCAGGTGGTCAGGTGGCAGCAGACACCACCATTAGTGTGTGTGTGAATGGGTCAATAAGGCAGTAGGTCTACTGTACAACATATATAGATGCAGTCCGTTTACCCTGGCGTATACTAGCATCATAACATTGATATTCTGAAATTGCTACCTGTGCAAATCACATTAGATTGTACCTTATGACAAATATTATAAAGGCTATGTTGATACCGATATTGTTGTTTTTTTTGCCAAATTATTTGAATATCTCCTTGCAGTCCGCTATAGTTTACTGTTCTCTGTGCGTGTACTACTACGCAGCCAAGGCTCCATAGGAACACAAACAAAGTGGTGCAGACCTGCCTTTGCAATATTTCCATTGTGTGGGGCGGAGCTTCTGAGGGAGCACCCTATGGCTTTGAAGGGAGAGCAGTTTTTGTATTGAGTTTTGGGTTCAAATATGAGCAAGCATCCTCAAGAATGACTAGCTATGTCTTTAAATAACTATGTATTTAATGGGACACAGCAATTGATAGTAGAAAAAAGAAACACACCTTAACATTATACATGTATGGTACCAATCAAGCTACAAGTTAATTATGGAGGCAAAATCTTTTGTTCTGCAGTTAATATCCCTAAAACTCCCACTAAACGCATTAGGTGATAGGTGAGTTTGTAAATATCTGAGAAAATCATTTAAAACTGTGTCTGTGTGTGGTCATCACCCTGTCTGTCAGAAAGGAACCCCTCTGTCTAATTGGTAACAGGACACCTAGGTGTTTGTCTGTCCTTGCCTGGTGAAGACATTATGCTTGTGGCTTGCTGGGACTGCCTGTCACCCATAAGACTATAGCGTCAGCAAGACAATGACTAAGGGAATGTGTGTCCTGACATACAGACAGTATGTCTGTCTTGGTATGAGGTGGTTGTGAGCTTTTCTGTCTCCACGCTTCTGGAACAGCTGCACATGTCAGAGGCATTGTTGTCGTCACTTTTGGACAGGTCATGTCTGGTAATTCACATTTGCGGTTGCTTGTGTGGTTCAACGAGAACGGAAAAAGTTTGTATTCTCTGCCAAGTTTTCGAAGTGGGACACAGAAGCCATTTCAAAGAATGTAGCGTCCTATCGGAGTGGACGGCAGTGTAACATATCAGTGGTGGACACGCCAGTTACATAGGCAAGGGTTGGGAATACAAAGCAGATTAGCCTGTCCCGACACATGCCAGCCATGGTTTGCATTCCTACACACTGTCCAGCAATGACAGGCTAATGGCAAAGCAGCAATGTGTAAAAAAGGTTTTGTCTGTGGGTAGTTATAACAAAAAAAAAAAATATATATATATATTATGTGGAGTTAGCAAAACAGTTTTTGCGCTAAGTACACCACATGGACGGAGGTGAGCATTTAGTGAAAATGCGTACTTCTTTGGGGATCTGTGTAATGGGGCTGACTGATTTGGTGCGTGAGCATGCATCTAACTGTGAGCACGTATATATGAGCATGTGTGGGAAGAATTCTGACACCAAACGTAGATCCGTAAGGGGACCCCCGGCCCCTTGTCAGGTGCAGAGTTGAGCATAAAGGGGAATGTGTGCATGTGAGTGGCCGTAAGGGTGGGAAAGCACAGGAGTCTAAATCCATAGTCGACAGCTGCTGCAGTCTGCGCATGTGTGTGTGTGTGTGTGTGTGTGTGTGTGTGTGGATGTTCTCAAGACAGCAATGTGGCGAATTAATGTATGTGTATTGTATCTATGTTGGAATCAACAAGAGTGTTTGTGTTTGCCAGACATAAAACGAATTTGATCAGATCTGAGGAGGCCGACGAAGACTTTGAATTAGTGAGTGAAACTCGAGAGCCATAACTCTGCTTCCCCTTTGGCCCGAGCAATCCTATGTATTCCACAGGAGAGACAGGAGGTTAGGCCAGAGTTAGCTCAGGCCCATTCCATCAGGCCCACAGACGTGTATCGCTGACACAATGGGGAACATTGACTTGAATTTAAACAGCTGCAAAGTGACATCATTAATATATGTTACATCCTGAGGGTGTCTATTGTAGTATGGACTTAGTATTAGTAAGTATGCGGTTTTAGGGATTTCCTAAACTATACCGTAGAGAGGAGTGTATCATCTCTTCACGTGTTGCTTGTCTTCTTACATTTAGGAATACAGTAGAATCTGCTTTATTTTAAATAAACCATGCTCTAACTATTGTTTTCTTCAGATTGGGAGCTCTTCTGAAAGCCCACACAAAGAGAAAGTGCTCTCACAGCATGTCCTTTACCCATGGAGACAAGGAAGCAGTGGATTGGTCAGGGTTAAGAGGGACTGGATTATCCCTCCAATCAGGGTGTCTGAGAATAGCAAAAAGCTTCCAGAAGATCTGGTCCAGGTAAGATGGCCCCTTTACTTTAGCTCCTTGACTGTGTTATAGCAAGCTAACCCACACATTCTGCCTTAGTTCACTGTTTGAAACACAGCTTTGCATGTGTCTGTAAGGATAGGGGAGACCCTATGAGAGCTGTAATGAGGAATGACAGCCGCTCTTTGTTTGAACAATTGTATTTTGCTTTGAAACCCACAAAGGAAATACAACTGAAGACATTTGTGGTGCGACACATTAACACCAGAAACAAAAAAGTAGCACCGCACATTTTTACTTACATGAAAATACAAACACATGTTTGGTGCTAAGGCCCTAATTGCTCCCACATAAACAGTTTGAAGACAAACTGTCACAGTTATTTCCCTGCCATCTCTATAGTTTTCCTTAAGGAGGGCTGAATAAAAGTTTAAGACAACTGAGAGATTACATATTGTTAATGTTTATGTCCCCACACTTGAGAAAGCCATAAAATGCAGTGAGGCATAAAGCGTTTAATAATGATAGTCTCATAAGAGCTGAAACAGACTGCTCCTTAAACGAGACACAAGTATGTAAACAACTGGTAAAGTTATAGATAAGATGTCATTGTCGTATGAGTTTTCCATCTTTAAGCCAATGAACAGACGGGTTTTCCAGCAGGCTATTTTCTGATGGATCTATGTATTTTAAAACAGACTGATTAGCCCCTTGATTGATGTGGGATGTACTGTAATGTATTGCATTCATAACAATACACTATGTGGTGGTGCACTACTATAGAAATATTGCAGAAAAAGCATTATAATTATACATTAATTATTAACTTTAATGTTGATGCTGTCAGAGCTCTGAATTATTGGAAAATAAAATATGATAGTATCAGCTGATTTATTATTCTGGCCATGAACATTTGATGCATTTTAAAGATAAGTGCCTGACAAATCTATAAACAGTATAAAAGAGTGGTCCTAATGTTTACAATAGAGTGATTATCATAGACCACTAAGATGTGCTTCCTTATCAATGACGGCCACACGGAATATATGCTATGCCGACATTGTAATGAATTTTGGCCACAGATAAGAAAACCATAGATAACAAAATATGCTTGGGATAAATACTTTGGAAACCAATTTTAAAACACATACATGTTTACCCACACTTATCTTTTTATGCTTCTGAAAACTGCCTCCTGTTTAATACTGTAGGTCAAAGGTCATTTTGAGTTTCAATCCTTTTGTCTTCATGACACACATTTGGTGTTTCCCCGTGATGTTCTCCTCACCAGCATGTTCTCCTCTGTGTCTTCCCCGTGATGTTCTCCTCACCAGCATGGTCTCCTCCGTGTCTTCCCCGTGATGTTCTCCTCACCAGCATGGTCTCCTCTGTGTCTTCCCCGTGATGTTCTCCTCACCAGCATGGTCTCCTCTGTGTCTTTCCAGATCAAATCAGATAAGATTTTCAAAGGGGAGGTGATCTATAAGCTTGAAGGCCCCGGTGTGGACCAGGAACCCAAGAACTTGTTCGAGATCGATGATAAATCGGGAATGATTCGCAGCAAGATGCAGCTAGACAGGGAGAAACACGACAGCTTCACAGTAAGGAAGGAGAGGAGGTGTTGCATGTATTTGTCTCTGAGCGTATCTCAGCGGCTAGGGCACTGGTGACAAAAGGTCAGAGGTCAGATTGTAAGGGTGCTTTATGTGCAACTTGGGAAAAGGTTCAAAATGATTCCCATCACATAACTCATAACTCATACTGCACCGTATCACATAATGTTCTACAGAACAGCCCTTTATATATTGTTTACTGACTGATACTAATGCCAGCATTGCTGCTATTATTTAGCTATAAACAAAGTTTCCATCATATCAAATTAAGTGAGAATAGCTTTTGCTTGCAGCTACAAAAACAATATAATCAATACATACATATCTTTATGCCTATACATGTGTTTGCTTGTCAACAAAATGTGGTAATATACTGTGTGTGTGTGTGTGTGTGTGTGTGTGTGTGTGTGTGTGGTGTGTAGCTGAAAGCCTTTGCCTTGTCTCCTAGTGGGGAAAGACTGGAGAACCCCACCACCATAGAGATAGTAGTTCTGGATCAGAATGACAATAGACCTGCCTTCACCCAGAACCGATTCATTGGCACTGTGCCTGAGTTCTCCGTCCCAGGTACAATCTAACACATTTGGAGCATTTTACCTCTAAATATATAATACATAAGTCTCCCTGTGCTGATTTGAAGGCCAGGCACATACGTTATGAAGTAAACATGGGGATGATTTCTGAAATGCTTCTGACAGGCACATCGGTGATGTCAGTATCGGCTTCCGATGTGGACGACCCGGCAACAGACAACGCTGCTCTGAGCTACGCCATCATCAGCCAGCAGAGTGTGCCTCCTAACGCTGTGAACAAGACCATGTTTGGTATCAGCAACGTCACCGGGGCCATCTACATCAGAGATGTAGGGCTGGACCGAGAGGTAGGAGGCGCTTCCATATCAGGATATTGGAGACAATGGTGTTTTGAATTGAAATTAAATCAGAGCCTGTTCCCTCAACTGGTTACTGTGAAAGTCTGAGAATATGGGTGAATTGTTATGTTCCAGGTGGTGAAAAGTTTCATATTGAAGCTGCAGGTTGCTGACATGTCAGGCATGGGGTTGATGAGTGAGAGTGAAGCCATCATACATGTATCAGACATCAACAACCACGCCCCACAGTTCAGCCCTAACATGGTAAGTGTTGGGGCCTCACCTGTATTCATGAGGAACAATACTTCTAATTGTACTCATTGTGAGTCTCCTTGGATAAAAGTGGATATGCCTTGATATTTGATTAATTTGGTTAGTAATTAATTTAATAGATAATGATAAATTGAACCAAATTGAATTTCACTATAATACTAATATAATATTAATATTGAGTATTATTTACTAAATAATAATAAAGTTTATCATTTTGGTTGTATCACTATGTCCTTGCGTTTGGTGCCTGTAGTACAGCATGTCCTCGATGGAGAACAGGAAGGACTTTGCTATTGGACGGTTGAACGTGACGGACAGGGATGACCACGGGACAGGAAACTGGGAGGCCAGATACACAATCGCCAATGGCAACCCCAGTGGCCACTTTGCTGTCAACACAGACCCCATCACCAACCAGGGCATTGTGATGGTGGTGAAGGTACAGTTACAGCAACGCTGGGAAAACTTGTCACATACTTATCACATTCTTCCTCCATGTTAGAATGGCAACCATGACATTTGTGTCATCTGGGTATATTTAGTGGCTGATCAACTGCTGGTCCTACTATATTTTACCGAACCCTTGTTGATGTAGAGGCAAACTGATTAGTGGCTAGTTGAATTCCCTCTCCAATACCCACACTATGTACACATACTTTTGGTTCAAAAAAATGTTAGAATGTTCCAGTTAATCAGCACGCACAGTGAACAGTAAGATAGTGAAATGAGAGGAGATACTTACCTTACAAATAGCTTGCAATAGCTGACTACACCGTTTATATTGCAGCTGGCCTGTTTTTTGATACAAAAGCACCATCTAGTGGCTGACTTATAAATAAAATATGTTTTAAACACATTGCATTGTTCCCTGTCTGTGTTGAAGCCTCTGGACTACGAAGCTAAGCGAGAGCACAGGCTGGTTGTGACGGTGCAAAACGTCCTTCCTCTGAGCACCAAGGCCCCCAACGGCCCAGCGAGCAGCGCCACGGTGGTGGTCACCGTGGCCAATGAGAACGAGGCTCCGCACTTCAGGGAAGACCCCATGCAGATTGTGGTGCCAGAGTCGGTGCAGCCCGGCACGCTGCTGAGAAGCAACATCGCCTACGACCCTGATAACTCTGAACTAAGGCAGGGCACCTCCTCCTTGTCTTAATAAATATATATTTTATATGTGTAGGTTATTAGTGTGAAGGTGAGGTTATTTGTAAAACATACAGCGTCTTCTTCTGGCAGGTATGAGATCAGCAATGATCCAGATGGGTGGCTGGACATCAACAGAGAGACCGGAGATATCAAAGCCAGAAAAGCCTTCAACATCCGATCCCCTCACATCAGAAACAATGTCTACAATGCTGTTGTCAAGGTCATAGGTCAGTTTGTGTGTGGCTAAGGGATGACACGTCTATCACATAGTACAGTATGCAAAGTACTGCAAAAAACACCTGAATCATCCCATCCATTCATTCATCATGCATCCATTTAAGTTGATACAAATACAGTACATTTATTATAAATCAAGTAAAATAAAGGCATATTAAACCAACAGAGAGCTGCTAATAATATGGACATGTAAAGTTATGTTTTTCTTCAAACAAAATATTCACATTTATTTTAATTACTATATGAAACACAGTAAATAAATTAAATAAATAATTGTTGAGCTATCATGACACGAGCTAAATTAGATTTTAAGCCTTCATACAAGACAAACACACTAGCTGTTTCCATGTTTAACCGTGTGACAGCCATCTTAATCAGCCGTGTTCACCTGTGCAGACTCTGGCGGGGTGTCAACCACAGCCTCACTGGCCATCACTCTGCTGGAGACCAATGACTTCCCGCCTCAGCTCGTCCCCCTGATTGGCACCGTGTGCCGGGGTGTCGACCGGCCGGGCTCCGCCCTGCTTCTGACAGCTGTGGACGGAGACTCGTCTCCACAGGCCGAGCCCTTCATCTTCCAAATGGACGACCTGTCCATCAACTGGACCATTGCAAGACTCAATGGCAAGGCAAAGCGAGCAGAGCCTGTGTCATCATATACCTGCTCAATCCATACTAGCTTATCCCTCTTTTATTTTCCTGCTCGCTCAACAAACTTGCTCCCTGCCCCTCTCAGAGACCCATGCTCAGCTCCAGTCGCTGTTGGAGCTGGAGGCGGGGGAGTACGCTGTGATCGTGCATGTGAGCGACTCGGGCAGCCCCGCCCTTGGCGCTCATGCCCAGGTCAACGTCACCGTGTGCCCCTGCGACTCCCTCGGGCGCTGCAGGTCCGAGACGGCGGCCATGTTTGCTTCCAGCGTGGGCATCAACTTCCTCGCCCTGATCATCATCATGGCCAGCATCGCTCTGCTGCTGCGTAAGGCTTGCGTTAAGACACAATAGCAGCTGTATGTTATGCTACATGGAGTAGTTTTATATGCTATCAGAGGAGAAATAAAAGGGCACAAAAGGAAATTATTCTCTCTCTCTCTCTCTCTCTCTCATGTTGTCGCTGCCCTCCATAACCTGCAGTTCTGCTGCTGCTAGCTTTGGCGGTGAACACGTGCAGCAGACGCCGCCACATCAAGGCAGGAGCCGGCCTGCTCATGGGTGAATCAGACGACGACATACGGGACAATGTCTTCAACTACGACGAGCAAGGAGGGGGAGAGGAGGACGAGGTGACAACACACGCACACGCACACACACGCACGTGCGTTAACACTGGAGCGCTACTAGCTAGCAACATGTGTACCAATGCCTGAGCCGCTGAACCAAGCCTGTGGCATCGCCTACGCTCCATCCATCCAGAACGCCTTCAACATCGACCTGCTGTGGAACCCCTCCGACGGCCCCCCCACTCCCAGGTCTTTCTGCCCCGTGTCAGGGGTCCCTCGAGGCAAGCAGCCCCTCAGAAGGGACGCTCCACACAACCTGCCCTCCCCAACCTATCCGCGGAGACCCCCCGCAGACCCAACAGACATCGAGGACTACATCAACGACGTGAGAGAAGCTTCTAGCCAGGGCGCTAATACAGAGCTTTCTGGAGAGGTCCCTCTGGTCTAACACACACATCTGCGTTTCTCCTCTGTGCTCAGGGCCTGCAGGCTGCAGATAATGATCCTAACGTGCCTCCTTATGACACAGCGCTGATCTATGACTACGAGGGGGACGGATCTCTAGCCGGGAGCCTCAGCTCCATTGCGTCAGGCAGCTCTGATGGAGACCAGGACTATGACTACCTTAATGACTGGGGACCACGCTTCAAGAAGCTGGCCAACCTGTATGACCCATCCTGATCGACAGGACATGCAGATGTGATCTGGATGCATTTCAACACAGTTTAGGTTTGCAGTGTTTCAAAGGGAGGCTACAATATGATATGGAAAGCCCTATGTCTTTAATGTAATTAAAGTTATAGTATGTAAGTGGTATCTGAATGCACTCTATTACTGATGTAATATTGACTCTCTGCAAAGTTCATGGATAATTGTAGCCTACATGGTAAGGAGCTTTACATGTTAATCACGTAAATCAGAATAATGCAAGTTATACGAGGGATTGTCATTGAGGGATTACGGAATGTGTGTTGAACAGTTGAAATGCCCATATCTGGTATTCATTGTGATATTCACTAGATGTTTTAATATGTTTCTTTTTTATATAAGTTGTCATTTTGTAAAAATAAAAACATTTGCTTTGTTATATTTTAGGGATGTTCCTTTTTGTCAGTTCCAGAATCTATTATTCTTTAGGACTCAATAATGCTCAGTTTACATACATATTGTACTACACAATGTGAAGGCTTTAATTGCTGTTTTCATTTTTGATTTCATTAGAAATTTACTCTTTAAATAATAATAAAATGTAAATATTTAATTTTTGTATTCACTGTTAATTATAAAATAGAATTGGCATGTTGCATGTGTTTATCTTTATACATAAATATGTATAGTTTCTGCAATACTAAAATAAAATATATTAAGAAACACACAAACACAATATTTACAAACTTTATTAAAAAAGTTATTCTACTTACAAAAGCACTCTATTATCTCAAACCAATCAAACAAATAGAGAGCTGCTAATAAGATGTACATTCGTTTTTTTTTGTTTTTTTTATAAAATATTCACATTTATTCTATCAACTCTGTAGATTGTCTTTGGGATAAAGAAAATATATTAAACATGCATGTACTCAATTATACTGTGTAATGTATATTATTCCAAATGGTTTGCTGCAACCCTGCTCATTTCACTTCTAAATATATCTACTGGCCTCCAACTTGCAGCATATAGATCTAAAACTAATGGATAGATTGTTAAACATCCTTTAAGAATAACATAGCAGCAAACAACTAATTACTATTTAAATATATATCTTTACAAGTAAATAATTTCTATGTAAAGATATATCTTTACTAAAATAGTTGTTTGCTGCTCTAAAATATAGCATAATGTGTCATGAGCAGAGAATCACTCCCTCTGTAGGTAATCAGAGCTACAGCAGTAAATGTTAATGCTTTGTGTGGCCCACACAGCATGTTTTGGACTGAGATACTGATGCTTAGTGTGAATCTAGTGGCAGAACATGTGGCAGTTAAACCTATTTGCAAATATGACAAGATAATTTTCCTCTGAAATCTTAATATGGAGACTAACTCAGTTGTTGTGGAACCATGTTTTGTGTACTGCATATTTCCATAAACCCAAAGCTAAATAGTTTAGAAAGCATTTTTTTAAAGATAAAACACTGCGGTTTTATAATGAGGATGGATTTACTAAAGTATCTCAACGTAAAACCACACACATATGCACTATTAAGTGTTGTTAGTAACATTCTGATAATAGTTCATACATTTAGCTTGTTCAATACTGTTTCCAATGCTTGATAGTCCACCAATCCAATAAGACAAACCTTGTAAGTTTGGTTACACATTCTCCTATGCTACAAATTACTTTGACTCTAAAACACCATGCTGTTTCAAGTCAGAACAGCTGTGGGTTCAAATCTTCTTCTTCCCTGTCTTTGCATGGCGGTGGAGGTGGTTGTTCTTCTCCTGTGTCTTGTTTATCTCTCTCAGCCTCCACCCAGCTTTGTGGGGCGATCATCTTCTTTGGCCCATGGGGCGGTGGTCCTAGCAGAGCCTCGATTTCTTCATAGTTCACCACCTCTCGCTCCAACAGTGCATTGGCCAGCTGGAAAACACCAACATGGTATTAGTGAATCATGTACATATGTTATGTTAAAGTCCCTGTATCATACATTTCAAGTGTTCTCCCAGTTGTGTGGTCAGATATGTTGTTAAGGGACCCAAAAGGGCTAGACTAATATTAAGTTATTAACATGTTATTTTGACAAAATTCCCCAATGACAAGAAATGGACGTTTCAGAAGTCAGATTCGACTACAGGCGTGAAGTAATTTCTGGATTTTAAATAATCGTCTCTGACCTATCCAGCCCCTTCCACTCGAATATACCCAACCAAGAATGTTAAGCTCGAAGGAACAAAGGTCCAACATGACAGCTGGAAAATGTAACTATATGAGCCCTTGGAATAATTCATCATGGGGAACAACAAAGGACCAAATCACTTTGTATACCTGGCAAATATAATTATGCCAAGTATACAGTTTCAACCCACTGCAGTACATTTCAAAAGGTAATTTCTAACAAACATCAATTTCAAGATGGGGGGAAACCAGGGTCTTACTAATGTCAACTTGTCTCTGTTATCCAGCAGTAGTTTCTCCGTCTGTCTGTAAGCACGGGCTATCAACAGCTTAGCCTCCTAAAACAGGACAAGAAATCAAATCAATACGTAGAGATGATGAACATCGTTCCTTCTATCACAGTCATAGGTTCACACAGCCGGTCAAGACTTGGAACCCACGTGGTCAATCTGCTGCTGCAGACCCTGGCTGAACGGCCTCCGTCCTATGGCGCCATGCTCCTCTGTCTCAGGGAAGGACATCTCGCCCACACTACTGCACATGCCGTACTGCTTCACCATGGAATAGGCCACACGTGTCACTTTACGCAGGTCATCCTGAGCCCCTGTGGACGCACACAGTAAGGCACAGGAAGGCCCACGTCACTGACTGGGCTGCTACATAAGTCTCTGCTGTATACTCTGTATACAAATCAGTGTGTGAATGTGAGGTGATCGTGTATAGGGCTTTGAGTGTCTGATAGGTTCTCTCTCTCTCTCTCTCTCTCTCTCTCTCTCTCTCTCTCTCTCTCTCTCTCTCTCT